>JAVKPL010003687.1:0-202725 GCA_032173675.1 Gastrolobium villosum
AGCAGAACAGGCAGTGCTGCCCGCGCTGAGAGCGCGGGAACCGCGCCATCAGCGCGGAAAGCCCAAATTCGGAAGAAGGACCCGCGCTCACAGCGCGGGAGTGGCGCTGTGAGCGCGGGAGGCGCGGACAGGTTTTTAAAAAAGGGGAAACCCTAAAGTTTCCCCCATTTTCTCTCCTCTCTCTCTCTCTTTCTCCCTCACTCAGCCGCCACCCTCCCCTCTCCTTCCCTTTCTTCTTCTCCTCCTTTCCTCTTTTCCTCTCCCCCACACCCTTCCTTCCTCCACATTATCTTCTCCTCCCCCCACCATTGTAGGATTAAGGTTAAATTTTTTTCCCCTCTCCTCTTCATCATATCTCTGTGGTATATTCACTTCTTGAAAATGGCAGGAGACAAGGTACGAGTGCATTATTTTATTTTTATTTTTATTCTGTTTAAGTTGCCATGTTATTGTTGCTGCTATGATGTTGGATGAGTGCATGGTTCATATTGGATAGAATAGTTAAGCCACGAATTTTCATCTCTATGCACAATGTATGCTAGGATGCATTAGATGCTTGTCCTCATATGTGAAAACGAATAAATTGCATGTTCCAGAATTATATGTATGTTAGTGTTGCTAAAATGCATGCTCCAGTTTCTGGCAATTTCATTGTTCATATTCATACTATGATGATCGTACTGGCATGACTGTTTGCATGATTCATGGTATGTACGATAATGGCATGTTAGGGCACTATGGTTTGCATAATATAAATCTGGAAATTGACATTGCATAACTGATATTCTGGTATCCATATTGGTGTGCTATCCGTGGTGAAACTTTTCTGAGTGCAGGAAAAAAGGGCCGCTAAGAAAACACCAGGTACAGCTGGCACCAAAAGGCAAAGAGTCCCTGCTCTGATTGATTTTGACGCCCACCGGTTTTTATCTCCAGCAAACCAAGACCGGTACCACAACTGGTTTCTGAAAAAGAAGATTATACCAGAACGAAGAATCAGCAGTTTTCTGGATGATGACTGTCCCGTCGTCCTGACGATTGAACGCAGGAAATGGCAAAAGTTGATTCAACTTCCACAGCTAAGCTGCAGCACCATTTTGAGAGAGTTCTGTGCCAATGCTGACAAGGACACAGTAGACCGTACACGAAAGACCTGGGTCAGAGGAAAAGAAGTTTCTTTTACCGCTTTCCAGATTGAGAGGTTGCTGAACACCTCATGGGAAGCAACCCAGTCCTGTTTTTTTACTGATACCTTTCAGAGGATGCAGCCGGTTGACGGTTTGTATAGAGAAGAAATGCCGACTTTGGCTACCACAATCCGGGAAGGAATCGCCCAACCCCGAGCTGCATGGAAGCCCAAGCAAGGCCAGCCAGCCGTGCCAGAAAAATTGGATCGGCTTGATCTCAATGAAGAGGCCATTTTCTGGCACTCATTCATCAACTCAACCATCATGGCTTCAACAAATCTCAGTGATGTTAATGTCGAAAGGGCAGTCCTGCTGTATACTCTGCTGGGAAATCACAACCTCCATATTGGGGCTATTCTGTCTGATAGGATAGCTCACATGATTACTCATGGTCGGTTGGATTTTAGTCTGGCTCATTGCTCACTCATTGAGCAGCTATGCATTAGGGCAGGGGTAGAGATCCCAGATGATGAGCCCAGGGATGTCAAGCCCAAAGCAGAACTAACACAGCGTGTTTACAATGAAATGCAGAAGGAGTCCCGTCGACAAGCAATCTGGAAAGCATCTGGCGGTGCTGTTCCACCACCTGCCCCAGTATCTGCACCATCCACATCTACTGATTCTGAGATGCTCCAACAGTTGCTGGTTCAGAACAATTATATGATGAGCATGTTGGAGCGACTATGCCTGGATAGGGGAATTGACACGGCTGGATTAATGGGTCAAGTTCCCCCTGCTGCACAAGCGGGCCCATCTATGCCTTCCAACACTGAAGATGATGACATTCTGGGCGACTTTGCAGATGATGAATTTATGGATGGCTTTTGATCTTGTTCCTTCATTTCCATTTACTGCATTTTGTTTTAAATTTCTTGGAACAATTTAGTTTTATATTTTGTTTTTAAATTCGAACAGAGTTAAGGTTGATGGCACTTCATATTGGGTTCAACATTCTTGCATATTATGATTTGGATATTAACAACTGTGGCTGTGCTATATCTGGCAGCTTAAGCTATGTCTTGGATTAGTTTGTTGCTGAGGACAGCAACATTCAAATCTGGGAATTATGGCATACATGCTGCATGCAAGATTGCAAGATTGATGAATATGGTGGAACCACACCATGAAAAAAAAAAGAGGGAGCCTTGTATTGAAAAGGAAAATCTCAGGTTCAGTTATGTTTGATTAAATTCTGGATATACAAATTGCTAGCATGATATTGTATAGCCAAATTTTGTCAACTAATATGTCTGAATTGCTAAGCTTGAATGGTTAATAAATGCCTAAATGATTAGTTTGGAAATCTAGTTTAACATCATAGCTAGTAAGTTTTTGGGCCAAACACTGAATTTATTTTGAGAGATATCACTGTGATAGCATTCTAGAACTTGCTTTGTTTCTCTGAAATACATGCATAGATTGAAATGATGAAGGCAGATTTTCTTTTGCAGCCACAGCCAAATAAATCACCTATGTGAATTCTTCCAATATTAACCCTTTGGGCCTGAACCTTTTTGTTCATAAACCCTTGTTGAGTGGACATATTCTACCTTAGGGGTTGAATCCCTGATATGTAGGAAGAAATTAAGGTGAGCTCCACAGAGGTCAAAATAAAGAAGGTGACTGAATTGTGTCTTTAAAAAGGAAAAGAAAAAGGTGAATAAAAGGAAATATGGCGGAAGGAATTCCCGAAATTCTGTGGGAACATTAGTGGAGCAAAACAAAGAGTTGAATGTGTTAAATGAAAATATCAAATTTTCAATCTCATTGTTACTTGAGCTACTATCCAGAAAAATTCCACCTTTAGCCTGGCCAAGTTATAACCTGTGATGTCCTTTTGATCAATTTTGAATGTATTAATGTTCCTCATCTTTAGGTACTTGAGAATATGAGCAAGTTTTATGATAATGTTGTTACAGTGATAGCTGGAGTGATTGTCATTCCCCCAAACACTTGAGTATTGAGTGTTATTTGATTATCTGGGTGAGGGATGTGAAAATTAGATTCTAATCTTTTCATGAAAGGCATTATTAATTCTTCACATGGATTCAAGCATACTTAGTAAGATGATCTGTTGGCTGTACAGTGTTATGTTGGATTAATCTGTTTCCTGGATTTAGTCTTATACATTGCTAGGGACAGCAAAGTTCAAATCTGGGAATTATTTGATATGCGGTCAGCATATAGGAAATTACAAGGCAAAAGAGGAAGAAAATGACTCGATCGGTGCAAGAAAAGCAGGGAAAAAGAGTAAAAATATCCAAAGTCTGAATATCAAAGAAGATGAACAAAAGGAGGCAAAAACATGTCAAAAAGACCTAGGTTCCCACGCTCTCAGCGTGGGATTGGCGCTTCGAGCGCGGGAAAGCAAAATTTGGCAGAAGCTCCCGCGCTGAGAGCGCGAGATCCGCGCCATCAGCGCGGAAGGTGAAAAATTGGCAGAAACTCCCACGCCCTGAGCGCGGGAGTGGCGCTCTGAGCGTGGAAGGCGCGAAAGTGTGAAGATTCAAATGTGCAAATTAGGTCAGAATCCCTCTTATAAAAGGAGGCTCAACCTTTGAAGGAAGGGATCTCAGAAAAATCACATCACAAGACCTAGAGGAGACGTTCTTCGTGTTCATCACTCTGTTCTTGTATTCTTCTTTATTTTCTTTCTTTAGTTTATATTGAAATCAGATCAGCGATCATGTTGTTGATTGGCTAGATCTATTTCTGTAGTCAGGGGCATGATCCTTTTGTAAACAATTGCTACAAGGATTGATCCATTTTATGTATTGAATTAATATATTTCATCTTTTATCTTGAGCGTATTGATATTGTTTCTATTAGATCTGATCAACCTAATAGGAAATGATATTCTGGGGATCAAGATTCACAATAGGGATGTTGGAATACTTGATCCTGAAAGGAGATAAAGATGACTCTCCATGCATGTTCTAGGGATAGACTTGTATGGATTGCAGTCGTGGGATTTATCTACGTAATGCTTATTTTCAGGCGGAACTACTAAGGGATTAGGGTTCCAATTGAAGTAAAGGGTTAGATCGCCAAGGGATTGGGATCTAACTAATTATTCTAAAAGATGATAATTTGTCTGAGTTGTTAATGTCAATAGGTTTTATGAATCAATCCAAAGTAAGATTGGGAGCAATCGGTGAATGTACCCTGGCTACAGTCTTTTTCATCAATTTTTCTATAAAAATATTTCTTCATCTATTTTAAGTCTTCTCTAGAAAAATACAAAAACAATTCTTTTACTTTCATTGTCATTTAATTTAAGTTACAATTCTTTGTCAACAATTAATCGATCTGTCTAAATTAAGAGGACTGGTTATAGTAGTACTTGTTCATCAATCCCTGTGGAGACGATACTTTCTTATCACTTTATTACTTGAAACGATCGGTATACTTGCCGAGATCGCAACACAATGTATCTAACTATGAGACACGTAGCTTTAATGGTGACACGTCATGGATAACAAACTGAGTATCATCAGATTATGACATTATTCCTCCTAATGAAAATGAGCCAGTTTGCTCTGGGAGGAACGTAGATGAGCCTTTATTTTTCTTTTTCTATCAAGATTTGACTACGAAAATCGATCTTCGGTTTTCTCTATCTGAATTTCAATTTAGTGTTTTGAATCACCTTCATATAGCTCCTACTTTACTTCACCCTGATAGTTGGGATTTTGTCAAAGCTTTCGAGTGTTTATGTGAATATTAAACTTTACCTTGTACAATTTCACTTTTCTTTTACTTTTTCTTACCCATTATGTCTCGTACTGGTCATGAGCCTCCCGAAAGAAAGGGTTGAATTAATATCTGAGGTCATCCCTCTAGAAAAATTTTCAATGTTTATTCTGACTCTTTTAAGAACTTTAAAGATGGGTAATTTAAAGTTGTTTCCCAAGTCAAAAAATACCTCTGGTTTCTTTGGTCCCCTGAAGCTGAGGAGGTTGAGGGAAAATTCCTATTATATGGGTCCCTTGACCATCATGACTTTAGTCTCTCCAGTTATCGTTTCAAAGAACAAAACTTTCGGATATTGAAGTTAACGTGGCTGTATCACTACTTGCATATGTGGAGAAACATGGCCATGTTAGCGTAGCCACATTTATTTTCAAATCTCAAACCGTGTTAGAATTGGAAATGAGTATAATTTCTCTACTATATATTTAATATTTGTAATAAAGAAATCTCATTTCTTATCTAATTTTCTTGTTTTTGATTTTGCAGTTCCAGATATGGAGGAACAACCGATGGAACAACCGAGTTTCCTCACTGCATTGGGTCGTGGTAAGCCTACCTCAGCCACAGATCCAAAAACAAAGAAATGCAAGGCCCCTGACCCCAAGGCAAAAAAAAACAGCATTATACTTAAATCCAAACGGACTCCTGCTAATAAGTTGAAGGATATTATGGCTTCTATTGCTGGTGATTCTTCTCACACTCAGGAAGATACAACTCATGCTCTTCCTCTTGCTCCTCGTAGACTTTCTTGAGGTGCTGTTTGGGAGGTGGGAATTACTGGCAATCTTTATAGTGTTTTCCGACCTCCTACTCGTTTTTATGATCCCAACCCTCCATCTGATGCTGAGATCAAAGAGTTGGAAGAGATTAAATTAAACTCCATAAAAGAAACTTCTTTAATGAAGACTTATGCTTCTATGAAGACTATGTATAGCAAGGCTAACTTCGAGATAACTGTTGCCAAAGAGGAGAAAGCCAAAACTTATGAAGAACTTCTCCAGGTGAAGGAGGAGTTAAAAATGAAGAAGTCTGAGTTCTTTCTCTTTAGAGGACCTATGCTTTTAATGTGGAACCTCTGAAATCATGCAAAATGTTGATAGAGAATACCGAAGCAAAGTTAAAGGATGCTGAAATAACATCTCATTTTTGTGCTGAACTTGAGAAATCTGTATTAGGCTCTTTCAATAATGCTTTGAATCAAATTAAGCACTAGAACCGTGACATTGAGCTCAACACTAATGGCTTGCATCACCTGGTCTACCTCAGTAAAGGGCAATTAATCCCTCCTCTGTCTCCTATAACATGTGATTCAGCAACCCGGTTGGATGGGGAACAAAGTGAAGGAGAACAAGAGGTTGATACTGGGAAGGTTATTGCTGCCGAGATGGAAAATCTGATGTAAAATTATACTGAGATTCCAAATGAGTGTAGAGCCGGTATGCTGGTTCAATTTTGTATCTCCAGTTTGGGGCCTTTGAGCCCTTTTTGGTGTTGTAATGAATATTGAAGGGTTCATTCCCAATTTATTCTTTTTTATGTTTAATATTTTCTGACATTTACATTATTTGCTAATTGCATGCATTGCTTTACAGCCAGTATTATCTTGATTTAGCTGGCCTTTCAGGCCAAGGCATTCATCATATCTTTAATTTGATAATATGATTTTGTTTGCCTAGATTTTTAGCTCGAATATAACTACGAGTTTTTCAAACCATAATAGATTTATTTTATTATATCTATTAACTCAGATATGATTTCCAAATGCTATCGCTGACCTGGAAATAATCAATCTATATTATGCAGATTCCGTGCTTTTATTTGTCTTGTATTAATTTTCATGACATTTCTTTATTTTAACTTAGCATTTTTGCAAAGTTCTTATTTGTAAGGTAAGTATTCATTCCTTCGATTTGTAATCCGTGTTTTGTTACCAAGATATCATCCGAAATAAAGGCAATAATGTCACATGTTCGGGCTTGGCTCATTGACCATAATTTTGGAACATTTCGACTTGATCAAAGTCATTATGACAAATCACATCTTTATCCTGAATCATCGTATTGATGCATCAGGATTTCAAGGATAAATTTCAATAAAAAATTTCTCATTTATTCAAATTGAAACTATTGATTACATGATTTTATCGATATAGACGACTGTAGACAATCCCTATAAAGCAAAAACAATTCTCCTAGAAATTGAAAAAACATTTAAAATAGCCTTTCCATGGAACTTAGAACTTAACTGTAATATATCTTTAGTTTATCCGTGTTCCATGTTCTCTTGATAGGCTTCTCTTCTAGAGTTGCTAGAATATAAGCTCTTTTACTGAGTTTCTCTCTTACCCAGTAAGGTCTTCCCAGTTTGCAGCTAAATTCCCATCTCTAGCATTCTTATTCCAATATCTGCTCTCCGAAGTACCAAATTATCTTTTTCGAACGATCTTGGTCTTATTTTCCTATTGTATCTAGCTGCTATCAATTACTTGGTTGCCATATCTCGGCAATGAGTAGTGGTTATGACTTCATCTATTAGATCTAACTGTACTGCTAGAGCTTCGCTATTCTTTTCTTCTTTCTCTTCAAGAGTCTTCATTATCCTCCAAGATGGCTCTCCTATTTCAACTAAAATCATACCCTCACATCCATAATTAAGTATGAATAGAGTCTCTCCAGTTGCTATTTGCATACTTATTCTGTCCCCACAAAAGAATATAGTCCATCCACAACTATTTTATTAGCAACTTCATCTTGCACATTTAACTGGGGATGTGCAACAGATGCGAAGTGATGTTGAATCTTGAAATCAATCAGCAACTCTTGGAATCTCTTATCAGTGAACTGAGTTTCATTATCTGTTACTATCTCGGCTGGAAGTGATATTTATTATCAGTGAAAATGAAGGGTTCAACTTCTAACCATTTTGTGTAATAATCAACCGCTACAATCAACCATCGTAAAAGCCCTTCAGCCGCTTTAATTAAATGGTCCAAACAAATCCATTCCCCGTTTATAGAAGGGTCATGGAGCCGAGATATATTTAAATTCTTTAGGAGGAGAAAATATCATCTTGACATGCTTTTGACAACTAACGCATTTCTTTACATGATCTTTTGCATCAACTTCCATAATTGGCCAATAATACTCTACTTGAAGAGTTTTTCGAGCTAGGGCTTTGATATCCATGTGTTGACCATTAATTCCTTTATGTATCTCAGCCAAGATATACTTAGCTTCTTCCGCGTTCAAGCACTTTGATATTGGAGAAAGAAAACCTTTTTTATATAACTGATCCTCTACCATCATATACATGGCTGTATCTCAGATTAATTTCTTGGCCTCGACTGAATCCTCTGGAAATATTCCTCTTTCCAAATAAGCAATGATTGGACGCATCCAATCTTCAGATGACGTAATAACCATCCAACAACTCAACTCAGCTATACTTTGTTGAATAACGGTTCTGTGATTACCCGGGTTCTTGGTACTTACCAATTTAGACAAAATATCAGCTATGTTATTCTCTCCTTGTAGAATATGAGTGATTGTAACCTCATTAAACTCATATATAATCTCCTTTACTCTAATCAGATATTTCATCAACAAATGACCGTTGGCTTGATACTTTCCTTCAATTTGTGAAGTAACAAGTTGCGAATCACTTAAAACTTTAACTCTCTTAGCTTCGTGCTCCTTGACTTGCTTGACCCGGCTATCAAAGCTTTATATTCTACTTGATTATTTGAAGTTGGGAAATTCAACTGAAAGAAGTGTTCTATGAAATCCTTTCTGAGCTTTCAACTATATTCCAGCTCCACTCCCTTTAGTATTTGATGAACCATCAACATAAACTTTCCACGTATCATATATCTTGTCATCTCCTTTATGAGACAGGTTGAGCTCCATTATAAAGTCAGCTAGAGTTTGAGATTTGATAGCATACCGAGCTTCATAGGTAATATCAGAATTAGAAAGTTCAATTTCCCAGTTGGTCATCCGTCCAGCTAAATCCGGCTTATGGAATACTTGTCTAATTGGTTGATTGTCTCTGACGATAACTTGATGTCCTTGAAAGTATGGAAGAAGTCTCCTTGCCATAGTAAGTAAAGCAAACACTACCTTCTCCAATTTTTGATATCCCAATTCAGGACCTTGAAGGCACTGCTGACAAAATAAATTTGCTCTTGGCCTTTTTCTCTATCTCGTATTAGCACAGTACTTATAACTTCTTCTCCAACAGTTAAATAGAACCAAGATTTTTCCTGGGTTCGGTTTGATAGAATTGGTGGTGTAGATAAACATCTTTTCACCTTTTCAAATGCATCTTCATAATCCTAGTTTCATCTATATTCAGCTCTTTTTTTCAACAACTTGAAAAATGGGAATGCATTTTCAGGCGACTTTGGCAAGAATCTAATCAAGGCGGCCAATCTACCAGTTAATTGCTGAACTTCTTTCTTATTACTAGGAGTTTTTATTTCTAGAACAACTTTACATTTTTTTGAGTTTGCTTCGATCTCCATGTGAGTTAACATAAAGCCCAAGAACTTTCCAGCTGAGACTCCAAATGTGCATTTTACCGGGTTTAACCGAACACGATGTGCTCTCAATTGCTGGAAAGTATGGTTCAAATCTTGAACATGACTTGCAAGATCTGTTGACTTGATAATCATGTCATCTATATAAACTTCTACATTCATGCTAAGTTGATCTTCAAATACTTAGTTCATCATCCTCTGATATGTAGTCCCAAAACTTTTCAAACCAAAAGGCATTACATTATAGCAGTAATTGACCTTTTCAGCAATGAAGGCCTTCTTCTCTTGATCTTATGGATACATTGGTATTTGATTATAGCCAAAATATGCATCCATAAAAGATAGCAACTGGAACCCATATGAGTTATCCACAAGCTGATCTATATTGGGCATTGAATATAAATTCTTAGGACACACTTATTGAGATCAGTGTAATCCGTACAGACTCTTCATTTCCTATTATGCTTCTTTACTATAACCACATTGTCTAGTCATGTAGTGTATTCAATCTCCCTTATGAAACTGGCATCCAGAAGCTCCTTTACATGCTCATCTAAAAATGCCTTCTCTCAGGCCCCAACTTCATTTTCTTCTGTGCAATAGGAGTTGATTCAGGATATATTGCAAGTTTATGACAGCAAGATTTGGGATCAATCCCAGGAATCTCAGATGACTTCCATGCAAAAATATCTTTGTTCTTCTTCAAGAATTATATTAACACGACTTTTACATCCGAGGTAATAGTTTTACCAGTTTTAGTAAATTGTCCATGCTCATTGCCTAAGATAAGATCTTCTAATTCACCATCCGGTTCTGGTCTTGGAATAATATCTTTTTCTCTCATATCCAATTCAACCATGGTAACTGGCTTGCTTGGATTTCGAGGAATCTCTTTTTTCTGACTTTATGCCCTGAAAGAATCCGGGGCGGAGATAAGTGTCTCGTTCATTTTCTTTGAGTCTCAAAGTAGCATTATTTTTTTTTAAATAAATTCAAAGCTATACTCCAGCTGTAACCGAAGACTAATCCCCATCGAGCACCGTCGGACCCTTTCGGGGGTGGCTCTCCCAAAATAGCATTCTCTTGAGTCTTTTTGGTCTCCCTGGAAAGTGATGATTTCATTCTTGTTGTTCACCATCTTCAATTTTTTATGCTTAAGACGAGCATATCCCACTTATGAATAGTTGCCCCCCCAAGATTATATTATATGGAGGGAGGAAGTCGGTTACAATGAATCTCACCCTTTCCGACTTAAATGCTTCCTTCGTTCCTAGAGTTAATCTGAGATCTATATATCCCTTTGGAGGGATATTTTCTCCATTGAAGGCTATTAAAGTATTATTGTATGGCTTCAGATCTTCCCCATCTAGATTCATTCTTTTAAAAGCATCTAACAAGATGATATCAGCACAGTTGCCAGCATCTATAAAGATTTTCTTAACCTGACAATTCACCAAGGTTCTTGTGATAGCTAGTCCATTTTTCATGTTATGGTGCCACATCTTTCAAGTCTTATTTATTGAAGTATAATAAAGGAGGCTCTAGTTTATTGGGATCTTCCTTAGATTTTGGTCGATCTCTAACCGAAAGTACTTCCCTAAGATATTTTCTCCTTGCACTTACTATATCTCCTCTTCCACCACCTAGAGCTCCACTGATAACATTATAGTCAAACTCGACTTCTAGAAATTCATCGTCATTGGATTCTACCTTCTTTCCTTTATCATCCTCCTCCTTCTTTTCAAGAACCATACTCTTGCTCTTGCTTCGACCTCTGAATTTTTGCTTATTGTTCTTCCATCCCTGAGTCTTGATTACATATTGAAGCAGCTTTCCATCTCAGATGAATTTCTCAACAGCATCTCTAAGATCCTAACACTGGTCTGTAGTGTGCCCAGGTCCATTGTGAAATGCACAAAATCTTGATTGATCTAAATCTCCTTTGTTAAACACAGGCCGAGGTCGTTCTACTTTCTTCATCTTTGTTGTAGCTACCTCCATCTAGATTTGGGATCGCGGTACATTTAAGGGAGCATATCTCTCATACATCCCTACCCGGAATCTGTCATCCAGGTTTCTTCTTCGAAAATCTGGTTTTTTATTTCCTGGCCATTTTTTTCCTTTGGAGCTGAAATTTTTCTTTTTGGACCGTAATTTCTATTCTCCTTGCTGAAGCATTTGTTATTTCCTTTTGTTCAAGCTCCAACCACTTCTTTGACTGAGCTCTAAGTTCTTCCAGCGTTCTCACTAGATCTTTATATATTGACTTTGCTAGCCGAGATTAACCATCCAAGCCAGCTACAATCAAATTCACATGCATATTTTCTTGCAATCCCGGGAGTTGTAATGTTTCATCCTTAAAACGATCTACATATTTTTGGAGAGTCTCTCCAGAATGCTGCTTGATTTTTCCAAACGTAAATTCGGATTTCATATGCTTCTTACTTGTTGCAAAGTTCAATAAAAGCTTATCTCCAGAATCTTCAAAGGGTCCAATCATATTTTCAGGAAGAGTTGAGAACCATGTCTACGTTTCTCTAGTCAGAGTTGTAGCAAATATCCGAGAATTGATGGGCTCATCAATTCCTCTTATATACATATCGGTATCAAATGTATCAATATGGACTTGTGGATCCTGGCTTCCATCATATTTCGGCAAGTGTGCCGAGTTAAACTCCTCTAGGAATGGTGTTGGACAAGTGGCCTCAAACAAGAGGGGGGTGAATTGAGTTTTAAAAATATTTTCACAAAATGCCTTACTTCCTTTGTTGAAATCGATTTTCTTAAGTTAAAATAGTTTGACACAAGAAAAGCTTAGAAAATAGAGATTCACACAAGCAAATAGTATGTAAAGTGAAGAGATAAATAAGCTCAAGTAACCATAGTAATGCCAATATAAAGAGATAGAGAGTTAGAGAGATTGCAAACACTATATATTCTGGTTCGGTCACCACCACCGTGACCTACGTCCAGATTGAAACCGCCCGTTCAACTTTCCACTAATTATCAAGCTTCAAGGGTGATTGACAAACCACTACAACCTTCAAGAATATTGATTCTTGAAACCTTTACACTTCTACTCACTTAGGTTATGATAAACCTCTTTCACTAGGGTCTCACTACCCTTAACACAAAAGAACAGATTGAGAGTATTTGGAAAAGGATTTGTACTCTTGAAGTACAGATTAAACAAGTTGAAGCTTATAGGTATTGATCAATGACACAAGATTAAAGCTCAAATGTGATTTATGATCAAGATGATGAAAAGTAAGCAAATGATGTAAAATAAAGCAAGAATAATGATTAGGAAAGGTGTCCCATCAATGTGAATAGTGATCACTATTATAGAGGGCCCCCATGACCCTTTGAACACTCATTTTCGCAAAACTAACCGTTTATAGTCGTTGCACTGCTTACTGTCCAGTAAGTATTCGAATACTTTTCGTAAGGTATTCGAATACTTCAACTGATATTCAAATACTTTTCTCAAAGTATTCGAATACTTTGCTCTCAGCATAAGTATTCGAATACAGCCAATGTAGTATTCAAATACTTTCTTTAACAGATCATCAATTGTGCAGTTTTATGAGTTGTAAAGCATTCCTTTTAGTCTCTAATCACCTTTAATGTATTTCCTTGACTTGTATAAAATGTTTTGAGGTTATTGAACATGTCAAGGATCTTTTTCATAATAATCAAGGCTCTCAAGTGATTGATGACATGGATAATGCATGCATAGATTTAAATACCCTTTGAGCTCATTTAAGCATCATTAATCAATTTACATTTACATTTGGATCTAAGCTCTCATGAGCATGTTTCAATAATGATCTTGTGTGTTGAATGATTTGCTCTTGTTGTCTTATTTGAATTGCTTCCTTGGACTTTTGATTGTTGCGAGTTGTATCATCCTTAACGTCGCTTCTATGCTTGTTTGTTATCATCAAAACTCTTGTATGATTGAATTCTTCATATTAAGCGCATTGGTTTCACAAATGGAGCACTAACAATCTCATTAGTAAAAGGATTATTATTGTATTGTCCCTACTATATTTCCTTCCATATGCACCAGCTTCAGCATGACCTTGAGTTTGATCCTAGTTATATTGAAACTAGATATCCCAGTTATGATGCATCTCATCCCGGTTGTGCTCCATTTGCATTCAGGTTATGAGCTATCACATTTGCATTGTGATCATTATCATCTAGGCCACAACCTTCATTACTTCCTTCCCGGACCTGATTATTAGTGTTTGAATTTTGGCTAGTGTTAGCTATACCTCGACTTTCAGTAACTCCAACCCGGATTTGATTATCCAGGTTATGATCCGTATTAACCCGGACCTGATTATTTTGATTATGGTTCGCATTAACCCGGACCTGATTATTTGTTTCATTGGCATTCCTGGGCTCATTAGCATTTTCACCATTATAAGCCCCACATGCCTTTCTCTTCTCATTATCTTAGATCTGGCCTCAAGCATATTCCAGATTTCTTAATTGCATTAGACGCTCCTCCATCTCTTGAAACCTTTGAACATCTTCTTGCCTCTGAAGATTGTTGCGATGTTCCATCTCCTCCATCCGCCTTAAAATCATGTTGAAAGCGGTCTGTATAAGGCGAGCTTCTAGATCTGCAAGTTGATGTTGAAGAGGCACTATTTGATTCTAAGGATTACCTGCTAGAGCCAGCGCAGAGGTTCTATCTGAGACATCTTTGCATACATGAATTGCATCATAATCTGGTGCTGCCTCATGCTCAGATTGATTTGTAGTTGATCCACCTCCTCCACAACTGGATTTTACGGTAGATTCAGTTATGGCAGCAATTAACTGCTACTTTTTGTATGAACCGCCATTCTTGACCGTGGGAATAATAATTTATCGTTCGCCACAGATGATGTCAATATTCTGTCCTGAAGACAGAGATGTCTAGCCCAAAGGATTAGTGAATTTATCTTGGATGTATGTGTTCTCTCTAAGATATTTATGAGTTAGATACTTTTGAGTTTAGCGAATAACTGTGCACAAAAGAGTAAAGAACAACTTTAGCCAAAGGGGTGGTGTGTGCGCACAGTGATAGCGTAATAGTAAAGAGAGAATCATCATATTTGTAGGTTTTACCTCCTATTTATATGGTTTACCTGTGGATATTAGAATTGTGGATCTTCTATGCCTCTTTTAGCAGCTCAAGCCCATGTTTAATGTTGTCATATTAGGGTTAATATCTTTGACGGATATCTTCCTTTGTTATTTTAGAATTTATTTAGATTGTCCCTTATTGGGCCATATGATAAACGGCCTCATATATTAGTCCATAATAGTTTTCAATCTTGATTTGATGAATTTATTTATGGAATTAGTGTTTTTTATATTGTAAGAGATAATTTTATCTCCAACACATACATAGAAGTATATGAGACCTATATTTTGTTTTTCTATTTCTTCTCTTCATATGACCCGATATAAACCCCATACACTTTTATATGTATGTAGAAGATAAAATTATCTTCTAAATATTAATCTCTTTATTTGTTTATAAAACATAGGGATTTAATTTTCTCATGTTGCATGAGAATTCAATTCTCATGTTGTGACTCAACTAGTGATGGGCCCCATATTTATTAAAAAAAGAAAAAAAAAGAAAAAATTTGCACATAAATCATAGAATCATTAACATGAGAGTTTAATTCTCATGTAATATGAGAAAATGTTTTCCCTAAAAAATAATGTGATTACTTTCCTTTTAAATTCTTTGTGATTACCCCATGTAGTCCCCCACATGAATGATGAAACTGATACTGACAGCTAGTGGTCCAACATGTCTACTAGGTAACCGGAATTGTGTACAAGTGGCTTAATACTATGGCAAACTGCAAAATCATTGTGAAAAAGAGGCAGCTCCATTATTTCTTCAGGAATCAAATTTTTTTGTACCGATGCTCATCCTAAATCTAAACATAAGGTTTTCATAGCTCCACCTGTTTTATTTTAAGAAGGTGACCCATTTGGTAATATATAGTTCTTTTCACATCTCATCAAATTTTCATGACTCGTGCTGTCGTGCACCCGGAGGTGAAAGAAAACTTGCTTGTCCGATGCCCACAAACCCAATTTAGGGCATCATATGACTTTTTATCGCATATTTGAATTCTCAATATTCCGTAGATTGAATCAATGAGAAATTAATACTTTGTTATTTATTAAAATATTTAATTTAAATAGAAGATTATTTTTAATAAATAATAAAATATGTTTATACATTAGGAATAAGGGACATCTACTATTGTGTCACATTTACTAAAATTAAATACCATAATGCCATATACGTGGCGAATTTTTTCAAAATGCCATGGTGACATATCCACTGTCAGCTGCAAAGAGTTTGAATGCTACATGGCGAAAATGTTGATGGAGAAGACTCGCTATCATTAATGGCGGATCTTCGCTGGTCAGTCCCTGTATGTGGGACATGTAGCAGATACACATTAAAAGTTGTATTTTTCTCATAAAAAGATGAAAATAAAATTTAAAAAATTGTTGTAAAACCCGAAAAACATTTATGACATGGGGTGAGAATTTACTATAGTTCAAAAAGAATTTGGGAGAAAATACTTTTTTGGTTGGCAGCCCTTGTCATAAATGTTCTTCTCCCAAAGTTCTACATCAGGTATATAAAATTATAAATTCAAAAACATTTCGTCTCCCAAAGTTCTTTTTAAATATATCAAATTCACACCACATGTCATAAATGTTTTTCGAGTTTTACAGCACCTTTTAAAATTATATTTTCATCTTTTTATATGAAAATTTTAACTTTTAACACACACACCCAAAAAAAAAAAAAAAAAACATTTAATGACAACAGGTCTTCTAGTCCTAGCATTTATCTGTATCATTATAATATTTAATTTTAAGATTTAATGTTTCTTAGTGACAAGAAGAGAGAAAGAAAAAATATGAGTCTCAAATATTTTTATGTAAGAGATAAATTTATTTTTCTCAATTTGAGAAACAAAAAACTCTTAATTTTGTTTATAAAAAAAACCCTTAATTTTAATAAATGTGACATAATGATTAATGTCCTGAAATAGTCCAGGAATTGGTAATCAATTAAATCTGATTCTTATGTGAAAAAAAACATAATATAAGAGAACCCTTGTTTCCTACACATAGATTCTTATGTACAAAATCATAACCATATAGATTTACGGGCTTTATTTCTTTTATGTCATTTAAGAGAACCCTTGTTTCCTACACATAAAACAAATGATGGGATCCATTTTACTTAACAAAAAACATTGACATTAAAATGAAAGCAGGAGAAATTTTTTATCTTATATCATATAAGAAAAATAAAACTCATATTTGCTTGGAGTCTTAGAATTAAAACATAAGTATACAAAGTATTATTAATTTTTTTTTTTTATAACTCGGAGGTATCCTCATTCAACATCGGGGTACGGCCCTGTAGAGACACACATTCTATGAGATTAATCCTCCAACTGAAGAGGAGACACACATTCTCTGGCCTCCAAAGATGAGACAGGGTTTGAACACCTGACTCAAGCAAACCCTTGGAAGCTCAGTTGCCAACTGAGCTACCTTTGGGGTTAAGTGTTATTATTTATATGTGAGAGTCGATAGAATTATTTATGAGTAAAATCCAATTGAAATTACTACCGCGAAGGAGATAAGTAATGATTTATTTAAAAAGTAAAATTATTTTTTTAAATATCAACCTGTGTCTAAAATTCCAAAGGATTCCTCTTATCTGATTTTGGATTTGAGATTTTATATACCTTTTTTTAAAAGGGACAAGATATTCTTACACCAGTGTAAGAATTAGAAGTCTTATACTCAATCTTGACCATTAATCCACTTGTATCCAATGACTCTCATTACTAAAAAATTAGAACCCTTAGATATAAGTGAGATTAATGGTCAAAATTGAGAGCGTAACTTACACTGGTGTAAAATGATCATGACCCTTTAAAAAATAATTGAAATAGTTTTTTGTATTTTTGAATTTTATAATTGGGTCCTTGTAGTTTTAAAAAAAAATTACTTAAACTTTTAAATTTTATAAATTAAACCTATCGTTACAGAACTCAGGTCATTTGTAAAAATAAAATAAAAAATAAGATTGAAAATTCCCATTTTAAGGGATCGGTATGCATGATTTGATAAAAAAGAGTTAAATCGCTGGCATAAGGTATTTTGCAATTAACATTTACTAAAAGGGAATTTCAAACATTTTAACCTAATCTTTTATTGATAAGCTAGATGTAAGGATTTAATTAAAAAAATATATGTATAAAAAAATTAAAAGTTACAAATACAAGATTACAAACACTTAAAATAGAACGATATATTTCATTGAACCAGTTGAATGATCTAATCATTTGCGGGTGTTACCATATGTATTTGATGTGCCTCTGGCAAGTGTGATTTTTCTGTGTTAAAATTGACAAGAATTGAGTCATAAGAGAGCAATTTAAATACATATTTGCTAATTATGTTGATTCTTTGTATGTCAATAATATGCACATTTTAGTTGTGTTTTTACAGGAAAAAAAAGTGAAATTTTGAATTCAAAATTTGAATTCAAAACTGGTTTTAATTAAATTCTTACGTTACGTAATAAGTTTTAATTTAATTCTTCAGTTACGTAATAAGTTTTAATTAAATCTTCAGTTATACGTTTCACGACATTTTCGGGAAAGAATTATTGTGCTGTGCGAAGAAAAAAGAGTCTTGTAAATAGAACTCTTCACAAAACCCGAAGGTGGAACTCGGAAATTGGGAGGCAGATCTAGACACTTTGAGAGGAACATCACAAGGATCAGCATTTAAAGCTCATTACATCACATTTCAAACTATCCTCAATTAGCGCTGAAGCAATTAAGGAAAGAATCTGCAATCAAAGCGCTGAGTCAAAGCACAGCTGGCACTGCAGCAAATAAAGATAGGATGCATTGTCAGCATTACATCACGCTGAAGTGTCATCCTTATTTATACACGCAACATCACATGGACCACGCCCAGAAACTCAAGTATAAAAAGGGTGGTCCTCCACCATTCCATGGATTCAGATCTGGACCGGGAGAAGAAAGGGACAACTGTGGAGTTCTTCGTTCTTCATCTTCTTCTTTTTCTTTCTTTTTTATTTTTAGTTTATGTTGAATTTTAGATCAGCGATCAATATGTTGATTGGCTAGATCTTTTTATTGTAGTCAGGGTCACGATCCATATGCGAACCCTTGAAACGAAGGATTGATTTGTGATTTTTGGTTTATATAATTATCTTTATTTTTACTCTGTGCGAATTTTATATTCCCTTTGTTAGATTTGATCAATCTGATAGTTGGGGATATTCTGAGGATCAAAATCCTAGATAGGAATATTGGGGTTTTGATCTCGAAAGGGGGTAAGATAACAATCTGTATGCGTGCTAGGAATAGACGTGTATACGATTGCAGATGCTTAAATTATCGCGCCCATTGCTTGATCCCATGAGAAACATTGCAAGGAATTGGGGTTGCTCATGGGATTAAAGGGTTAACCCTGCAAGGAATTGAGGGTTAACTACTAAATCTTTTTAGATGATAATTTATCTGAGTGATTATACAAATAATTATTGTAAATCAATCTGGAGTAAAAAGCGGGAATCATTTGGTGAATGAACCCTGGCTACAATGTTTTTCTCATATTCTTTACAAATAAATTTTCAATTTTATTGTTTTATTTCTCAAAACAAAAATACAAAAAATAAGTCTTTTATTTTCAGATTTGAATTTCCATCAATTTGACAATATTTGTCACAACCCTATTTGAATTTTTCCATTCTTTGAGAAAAAGTTTAATTGATATTAGATCCCAATCCCTGTGGAGACGAACTTTTCTTATCACTTTATTACTTGTGCGATCGGTATACTTGCCGGAGAGCATCAGTATTTTATATGTTTGATACGCTCCCTAAATTATTTTTCTCTCAGTGTGGGGGTCATTTGCCTCCGCGGAATTACTGTTATATTTTTTAAATTTTTGTAATGAGTTTAGCATATGAGTGTAAATGGGTTAAGCTGGCCTATAGGAGAAGTCTACGACCTAGCTATATTACGTCAGGTTTAGCCTATTGCAAACAGTAAAATAGAACAAGTCTAGAATTTTAAAAACACTTATTTAGAAAACATACCATAAGCTTTTTTGTACATGTCAAGTCTATAAGCTTACAGGCCGACCTATATTATATTATTTATTTTAAATAAATAAATAAAATTATTATTTTAATAATTTTGAATAATAAAATAATAATATTTTAGTTATTCTTTTAATTGTTGAATGTTTAATAGGTTTAAATAGGCTAACGGGTGGTCAAGACCAATGCTTTTATTTTTTAAATATAGGTCAGGTCAGATTTGTAATTTGGGGCCTACACAAGCTATCAGGCCAGGTCAGATGCAACATTTTGTTACACAGGCCCAGCCTATTTAAGTCAAAACCTAGCCTAACCCAGCCTATTTACACCCCTAGTTTTGCGGACTCCCTTGGGGAATTCATTAATTTTTTTATTTTATTTTTTGTTTTGTGCTTCAAGTTCCACATAACCCTTTGGACTTTGTTTGAGAGTTTTGAGGGGAAGTGAAAGAAGGGGATCCAAGGGGGGGAGGGGAAAGTAAGGGAAGGAAATTGTAGAGTATTCTCTTTCCTTATTTGAGAGTTAAAAAATGGTAAAAGAGAAAACTGCAGTGTTAATGAGATATTTTTACCATTTTATCCTTTTTATAAAAAATAATATAATTATTGTATTTTACAAATAAAATCAAATTTAAAATTTCAAAATAAATTGTATATGTACTTTTCACATTGCTAAAAAAAATCGTATTTTCGATGCAATTTTTTCATCGAAAGGCGATAGAATTTTTTATCCTTCGAAAGTTTTGCCTGAAATAATATCGCGTCAAAATTTTTGATGGAAAATAATCGTCAAAAATCTTATTTTTCGATCGAAAAATAAAGAATTAACATAAGTGATGGGATGAGGTTTGACGCAAATTGATGACATTATTATTATTTTTTTAATTTTTGATGAAAAAATTCCATCAAAAAATTTCTATTCAGAAGAAAATTCCGTCGAAAATTTTCACGCAGATTGAAGACAAGGGGTGAGGTTTGATGACATTTTTTTTTATTTTCATGGAAAAAATTATATTGGAAACTTCATCGAAAAAAAATTTGTTAGAATTTTCAACATAATTTATGAGTGATTATAAGTGATTATGCGTCAATCTAGTTCTGTCTCTAATTTCGTTATTAGTTTCGACAAAATTATTTTTGTCTCTATTTTTGACTGAATATGATTTCCGTCCAAGATTCTAATAGTATTTGGGACTTTTCTAGTATTGTCACATTTAAAAATGATTTACACTTATATAGTTTTTACATTTTAATGCTAAAGATAGATAATAAATTTCTAATATTTCACCTCTCCAATCTCCCAAATTGGGGAACTTTTTTTTTTTTTTTGGTAAATAAATTGGGGAACTTTAATTCTAAGGGTGAGAAGGGTTTTGGAAGATTTTACAAAAATTCCCAATTCATTTCCCCCATTTTTTTAAACTCACAAACAAATGAATGTTTAAATAAAACTCTCCCCTTCCCCTCCTAAAAGCAACTCGCAAACAAGGCCCTAGGGAACTCATAGATCACATCATGTGGCACGATCCCAGCCATTGTTGTCAAAAACTAGTGTCAAAAGCTTACATTTTTATTGAAGTGATACGTGCTAAAATGCAAGTAAAAACTCTACATAGCAAAAACTGGTAAAAACGTCTACGGTTATACTTAAACAAAAAAATGAACCAAGTCAACTTCTAACAAATGACCTTTTTTTTAGTAAAAACCTATTTTCATTTTCCCCAAATCAAAATGCACAGTGTCTTCTTCTAGCAATCTAGAAACAAAACAAAAAAGCCCTCGCGCAAGGTCGCTGTTGCAGAGAAAGAAGACGGAGAAGTCACTGGTGAAAACTTTGAGTACCAAGCTGAGGTAGATTCAATTTATTACGTTTTATTGTAAATGAACTTGTCATAGGAGCAAGAGAAGAGGACATTGAGGACATGCAACTTTTGCAAAATGATGTGTTTGATTTGTAACTTGGTTGTAGGAGTTGATAACTTTTTTGTGTGTGTTTAGAGTTATGTCTTATATAGTTATATAACTTATATATTTTAAGGATTATATTACTTTCATACAATAGGAGATATATTATCTCATATTGTAGATACAATCATGTGATGAGCCACATTATTTATTAAAAAAAAAAGGCACAGAAATGGATGGGTCTGTAGAAAGTTATATTATCTCATGCAACATGAGAGTAATATAATCCATATTTTAAATATGAAGTTATTTATTGAATTTGAGTAGTGACTTGTGTAATTTTTTATATGCATATATATATATATATATATATATATATATATATATATATATATATATATTTGTAGCCTAATCTCAAGTAGTAGAAACTTTATGTTTCGTGTCGTTTCTACTATTTACGTTTCTATAATCCATTTCCATTTTTTATGTAGAAACTCGATTTTAACATTGATCCCAACAATCCAAAGCCTCTAACCTTTAAAATAATAATCTCAAGTAGTAGAAACTTTACATTTCGTGTCATTTCTACGATTTATGTTTCTATCATCCCTTTATGTTTCCACATAGAAACTCAATTTTAAAAACATTGATCCCAACAATCCAAAGCCTCTAACCTTTAAAATAATATTAATGAATTCCTTGGGTCTATGGAACTCATTAAAATAATTTAAAAAAAAATATAAAAGTAGTTCTATGGGACCAATCCACGGAACTAAACGCTGATTAGAAAATTACTTTAGGCTTTGTGTGGGAGTTTGGAAGGGAAGGAAGGGGGGATCCAAGGGGGAGGGAGGGGAAGGAAGGGAAGAAAATTGACCTTCCCTTGTTTGGGAGTTAAAAAAGTGGTAAAAGAGAAGAATAGAGGGTTAATGAGATATTTTTACCATGTTATCCCATTTTTAAAATTAATATAATTATTATATTTTAAAAATTCAATTCAATTTAAAATTTCTAAAAAAATTACTTATGTATTTTTCACAATACTAAAAAAGATCTTATTTTTAACGAAATTTATACGTTGCAAACGAAGAAAATTTTGTCGGAGTTCTTTTTTTTGGGTCGAAAATCAACGAAATTTTTTATCCAAAGAAAATTTTTACAAAAATAAATTTTCTATTGAAATTTAGTTTTCGTCAAAAGTTTTGACGAAAATGATTTCCTCCATCAAATGTTTTAAACGAAAAAAGAATTCCGTAAAAAAATTTGACAGAATGTTTTTAGGTCAAAATTTCGATGGAAGTGTGTTCTAACAAAAATTTCGACGGAAATTATTTTGTCAAAAGTTTTGAGGAAATGTTTCATTCGAAACTTTTGACAAAATTTAGTTTCTGTAAAGAATTTTGACAGAATTTTTTTTTTTGTCAAAAATTTTTATCGGAATATTTTTAGTCAAAAAAATTTAATGAATTATTTTCCGTTGAAAATTCTGATGGAAATGTTTTTGGGAAAAATGTTTGTCCTTTTTTTGGTAAATAAATGTTTGTCCTTTTGAATTATACAACTTTTGTCATTTAACTTTCACAAAGAGGTGGGACCCACAACTTTATTTTTTTTGTCCACACTCTAACCCTTTATCTATTTCTTTCTCTCACTTAAAATGACACAACTTTACATTCTTTAAAATTATATACACTTTTTCCAATGATTTTTATAAAAAAACTTGATAGAAATATTTTTTGTCGAAAATTTTCGATGAAAATGTGTTTCGTTAAAAATTGCGACGAAGATTTTTTTGTCAAAAAATTTAACGAAAATGTTTCCATCAAAAAATTTCGTCGGAATTTAAATTCTGTAAATAATTCTGATGAAACTTTTTCCCGTCAATTTTTTTTGATGGAAATGTGTTGCATCAAAAATTTTGGTGGAAATATTTTGGCGAAATTTAGATTCCGTAAAGAATTTTGACAAAAAAAATTTCGTCGAATTTTTTTACAAAAATGTTTTTAGTCACAAGTTTTGATGGAAATATCCTTCGTAGAAATTTTTTATGGAAATGTTTTATGTAAAAAAATTTGACGTAATTGTTTTATGTCGGAACTTTTCGATGGATATGCGTTTCATCAAGATTTTGGACGGAAATATTTGCGTTGAAAGTTTTGAAGAAATTTAGATTCTATCAATAATTTTGTCTGATTTTTTTTCGTAAAAATTTATGTCAGTGAATATGGCAAAATATGGTTTCGTCTCTAAATTTTGAAAAAAAGACATTTTATGTCTTGCTTGTTTTAAAAGGACTTTTTTTCAAAAGTTAAAGTTATTTTGCATTTGGAGGTAGTAAATGGAAAAAACTTTAACTAAATATATTATTTGTATGTTAAAATTAAAAAGCACTTTTTATTTATAAAATTAGTAAAAAGGACATATGAAAACAAATCAGTGGAGCAAATTTGGTTATGGTGGAGGTTGTGGGGCCAGTGGCGGAGTGTGGTGGTGGTGAGGGTAGCGACAACAACAGTGGTATAGGTGATGATAGTGACGTGTTGATAGCGACGACAATGTTATAGTGGTGGAGGCGGTGGTGGCGACGATGGCGGTATTGGTGGTGGCGGGGTGGTAACGTCAACAATGTGGTGGTCATGGCAGTGGCAGGGTGGTAGCGGAATGGTAGTGACAGTGGTGGCAACGATTTTGTGGTAGTGATAGTGGGGTGCAATGATGGTGGTGGCGGCAACGATCGTAAAGGAGGTAAAATTGGTTGGGGTTGGGGTTATGATAGCGGTGGTGACAGCGTTAGTGGCAATGATGGAGGTGGCGGTGGGGGAGGTGAGATTGGTTGGGGTTATGATAGCAGTGGTGACAGCGTTAGTGGCAATGATGGAAGTGGCGGTGGGGGAGGTGAGGTTGGTTGAAGTTGGGGTAAATTTGAATTTTGAAAAAAAAATTGGCATTTGACTTCTCATTTTTTATAAGCTAAATATTTTAATTTCAATAAAAAATAGGTATTTTACTTTTTTAATGACTTCCTTTTTTAAAAGTAAACATCCAGACAATAGTTTATAACAGGAAAGATTTTTTTTGTTGAAAAAAAAGAGCAGCTTTTTAGAGAAAAAGCCCTTCCAAACGGGTTCTAAATTTTTCCATGTTAAAAATCTTTGTGCCAATTGCTTTCTTAATGTTCTTGATTTATTTGAGTTGTTTCCTTCAATTTGCAATTAACAAGGTTAATTGTTGTTTGGCCCGAACAATATGTGTGGGTATCTTGATTTTTGTTATCTTTTCATTTCTTTTAGATCATTCTGAATCCATGAAATCATCTGAAAAAGGTTGTATAATCTATAGATAAAATAAATAAGTGGGTGGATTCCATTTGCTTGTCTAGTATGTATTAGGCTACATGACCTTAAGTGGTGTTGTAGAGCATAACTTGAACAAATTTATTGGTTTATAAACGATCAATTTCATATAAGGGCGTGCACAATTTAGTTTGGTTCTTTTTTTTTTCTTTTTTTGAACCAAACTGAACTGAAAAAAAAAAAACCAGTTTGTAGAACAAAACTAAATTATTTTATCAAAGGGTTTTATAAGAGTTATGTTGTAGAAAAAATGATTGTGTAATATTATAGAGATTCATTTTGCGTGCCTTAATTTTTATTTATTTTTTTTTGTTTTAAAAAATGTTGGCCCCACAAAATGTATGTAGGAAACTTTGTTATGTCATGTTAAAGGACAAAACAAAAACCCTTTATCAAATCAGTTCAGAACTGGTTGTGATTTTGAACTAGTCTTTGAACAAGTTCAAATTAATTTGAATATCCCACAAACCCATCAATGACCTATCAATTCAAGCAAACACTAATTCATGTTATTTACCTGTTAAATAAAAAACATTTAAGTTGTCACATTCCTAACTTTTTTAAGTGTTCTCCCAAGCAATAGGTCTTTAGATTATAAACGAAACTCTCACAAGAATATCTTTTGAAGGATGACCATTTATATTTTGAATTTTCTTTATATACAACATCCCTGAATGTACAATAGACCGAAGAATTGTAATAAAATAAATTGATCATAGGCTTGCCAATGTTAACAATTTTATGAATGTTTGCATAATGTCTAAATATGATAACTGAAGCATTGCATGTGATAAAAAAAAAATCATTAGAATAACACAAAAAATAAGTTTGGTTCATTATTTTGAAAAACCAGATTGGTTTATGCATTGGTCTTTTAAAACAATTTTGTTTATGAACTAGATTTTTAAAAACTAGTTCGGTTAAATTTCATCTAAAATTGAACCTTGAATTCCCTTTTTTTTTAAAAAAAATCTTAAATAATATTGTTATAGGAAATATGGGTAGATATTGTTATGCTCGATTTGGTTCTGGACAGAGGTTACCTTTTTGATTACAAATTTTTATAACTAAATTTCAACCGTTAATCTTACGGTTATGATTTATTGAAAATGAATAATTAATTAATAAATGTGGTCCAATAAATTATAACCGTCAAATTGACAGAAATTAATTATTAAAATCTGATTGTAAAAGTTTGTAAGTGAGAAAGTTTATAAATATAACATTTTTCTTGATTTAGATGTTGATCGTGATCAGATACCTTTTACTTATAAAATTGTATTAAAAAATGAAACAGAGAACCTTAAAGTGTATCTCAATTTTCTAAATACGTATATCCTTTTATAAGTTCAGAGTTGGATATCTAAATTAGCAACATTTTTTAAATGTTAAAAAAATTAAATTAGCAATATTTTGTGTATGTTAAAAAAATATTAAATTAGCAACTTTTTTTTTTTAAATGATGTGAGTGATATGTTAAAATCTTTTGTTAAAATGACTTTTATATAACACTTGTCAAAATGTTGCTATTGCAAGGGACTCCTCTTATGAATGTTTAACACGTTCAAAAATTGACTTCAACGACAAAAATGGTATTGTACCCCACCAACTTAACAAGGAATCGGGAGGACAATTGGTTGACTTCACTTAAATAATGGCAAGTAACACTATGATGTGCTTTTGGCTAGGTGAATACCACTTTCAGCTACACTTCATAGGGTAGGAGAACCATCCATAGAAGTTAGAACCTTTTGACCTTTGAGAGAAATTAAAATTGCTCCTCCCAACCAATTTGTTGTCCTTAATCAAACTCTCTTGATCTACTTCTCTCAATTAACACCCAATCCAAGTAGCAAAACTCGACATCAATCATGAAGATATATAATTATTTCATTATTGGAGACTTCTATGTATAAATGCACGGAAAAATACTTTTCCACTCACATAGTAGATAAAGTTATCTTCGGTGAGGTCAAAATCACGTCATTTTGGATTATAAGATTAAAAAATTATAATGATAAAGACTAATATAACCCTGCAATATATTATAATTACAAAAATACTTTGATTTTCATCACAAAACAACGTCGTTTTGAGCTCACCGGAGATAACTTTATCTCCGATAACCGGAGAAATCATTTACCCATAAATGCATATAAATACAAGTTGATAAATAATTAAACAACTGATTAATAAACTAATCAATAAAAGGTTAGACACATAAACTACTTACATAGTTCAAATATTTTCTTTTTCTTTATCGTTAAAAAAATAACTGCCAAGTAAAAATTTTGCTTAGTTGTTTATTAATTTTTTTTTTTTAGATCTTTTATTTTTATTTTTATCCTTAATTTTTTCATACTTTTTTATTTATTTATTTAGGTTCTGCCACAATGCCATTAACCCTAACTAGTATGGGATGCCACCAACCCCCTAACTAGTATGGGAACCAACCCAGCTACTTTGGAAGTGACATTGATGTTATTTTTTCTAAATGCACCTAAATTCACTAAAAACCACAATGCATTCACATTATAAAGTGAACCCCTTTTTAATGAGATTATTACATATATCGGACATAATTAGTCCTTTCTCGAAGTAATCGAAGTAAAACTAATTTTCTCATGAATTCATTGGAAATAATACTACAATTCATATATTCAATCGCTTACTTCATTTAATTTGATACTGTTACCTACATGGGCATGAATCCTGAGAGAACATTTTTGTGGTTGATCATGTAATATGTATGTTCAACGAAAACATACAAGTACACAAAAAAAAATCAAAAATAATGATGATAAAATACAGAGAACAAAACAAAACAGCAATGGTAAGGAGAAAGAGATACAGAAAATTTTAATGAGATACTAAGAAGCCAGTAGGCAACACGCAAAACTCCAAGCTGATAACATTGGAATCACTTAGGCAGGAACCTTCTCCCCCTTGAGGGGCTTCACCACCTCCCATGTGAAGTCAGGGTCATCTCTGCCAAAATGTCCATATGCAGCAGTCTTCAAGAACCTGCCATTTCCACCCCTTTTGAGGTCAAGGTTGATAGAGATCATGCCAGGCCTGAAATCAAAGTTCTCCTTCACAATGTTGAGAATCTCCTTGTCAGGGATCTTTCCAGTACCATAACTGTCAACAAAGACAGACAAAGGCTCAGGCACACCAATGGCATAAGAGACTTGCACAATGCATCTCCTGGCAAGTCCACTGGCAACAATGCTCTTTGCAGCTTGCCTCACAATGTAAGCTCCACTCCTATCAACCTTAGTTGGGTCCTTTCCTGAGAAAGCACCACCACCATGTGCACCCCATCCACCATAAGTGTCAATGATGATCTTACGGCCGGTGAGACCAGCATCACCATGAGGACCACCAATGACAAAACGGCCAGAAGGGTTCAGGTGGAAAATGGTCTTCTCATCAAGGTACTTCTCAGGTATCACAGGCTTGATAACATGCTCTTTGAGATCAGCTGCAATTTCATCGTTTGTCACGGTCTCATCATGCTGTGTAGAGATAAGCACAGTGTGGACACGGATTGGAACCATGGCACCCTTGTCATTGTAATACTCAACAGTGACTTGGGTCTTGCCATCAGGCCTCAACCAAGGACAGGTGCCATTCTTGCGCACTTCTGTGAGACGAGCACCGAGCTTTGTTGCAAGGACATGGCTCAAGGGCATTAATTCAGGGGTCTCATCAGTGGCATAGCCAAACATGTGACCCTGGTCACCAGCACCAATTTCTTCAGGTCTCTTTGTGAGATGGCCATGCACACCCTGAGCAATATCAGGGCTCTGCTGTTCAATGTTGACAAGGACCTTGCAGTTGTCAGCATCAAGACCTACATCATCAGAAACAAACCCAATGTTCCTGCAAGTTTCACGCACAATCTTCTCATAGTCAACGTTGGCTTTGGTTGTGATCTCTCCAAAGACCATAACCATGTTTGTCTTGGTGCATGTTTCACAAGCAACCTTGCTATCTGGGTCCTGTTCCAAGCAGGCATCAAGCACAGCATCAGAGATCTGGTCACAGAGTTTGTCAGGGTGTCCCTCGTTCACTGATTCTGATGTGAATAGGAAAGTCTCCGTAGCCATCTTTAATAGCTGTAGAATAACATTAAAAAAAAAAGAGTTAACACCTACAAGCCAATTCACAAAGGAAAAGAACCATGCTTATAATTTTAACAGAACTATTTAACACAAACCCAAGTCCCATTTCAAAACATGCCTCCAAAATCAGCTACAACACTATAATCAGCAAATCCCAACTCAATCCAAGTTCAAAGTTTGTTCATTAGCCAAATCTGTACCCAGTGTGGGAAACAACCACACTAGACACCAAACCAAAACCAAATCAAGAAAAATAAAATTCACCAAAAATCGTCACAAGCTAAACAAAATAAAACACTAAAAGCACATCAATACCACCAGATCTAAATGCCCAAATCGAATTCCCACAAATTTAGAGAAACTAGAAAGTCAAAAAGCAGATCAGATTTCTACAGCAGACATCAACACGGATTCCGCAACACACATTCTGTTAAACCCGGTTCGGAAAACCAGGACCGACCCAGTTGAGGAAAAAGCGAAACAAACAGACCCAGAAGTGCAAAATCCAGACTTTAACCCTTCAGATCTATAGAGAAAGCAAAACTTGTGCAGCAGAAGGAACAACACAACACAACAGAAGCAACTGAAAGTTGAAATAAAGAAAAGAGAGAAGGGTAGTACCTTGCAAAGAGGAACAAGAAAGAGGTGGTTGGTGTAAAGAGATAGAAGAGGGTAGTTGCTTGAACAGATAGAACCCGCTTTGCAATGGTTATGTCTGCTCAAGCTGTGTGAGTCCAAAGAAGAGACTTGGGTGTGGATTTATAGGCATAGGGTGGTTGGGGTTGTTGGAGTGCACTTAAAGACTGAAAAGCCCCTATGCAGCAAGATCGGGGTTAGATTCATCACTAATCAAACTACCCATGTCGGGTTTTTACGTGGATGGCTGAGATTGGATCTGAGGATGAATCTCATAATCTCAGCCGTCTGTTTTGATCAGGGAAAGTGAGGAGTTGGTGAGTGGGAGAGAGAGGAGTTGAGACAAATCATGTTATGGCCACCACATCCACAGCAGAGTCACGCCCCAACGCGCTTCCATGTGGACCCCATACCTACCCCAAAAACCAACCATGATACATACTCTTGGTTTTTGAGTCCATGCCTCCTTCCTTAGTCCCACTGTATCCAGAGGGATCTTCATGGAATGAAGTGAATTCCAGCTTCCCCTCTTTAAGTTTTCTTTAGAAAAAAATAAAATTAATGTACATATATCTTTTTATTAATGTGCATTAATAGACAAAATAACTATGAATATTAATTACATTAATCCTTTTATTAATGTACATTTATTAGATTTTGTAGAATTACACGTGTGTAATGTGATACAAATTTTTATCTCCAATTATATTTTTTAGGTTGGCCTTGGATAAGATTTTTCTTTCAAAAATACTCTTTTTGGTATGATAAAAATACAATTCAGATTGCCCCAGATCCCATTGGGGATGGAAGATTCTCTTAATGCATTGTGAGACTGTGCATGGGCGAAGAATATCTGGAAACAAGTGTTACCTTCGGAGCAGTGTGATAAGTTTTTTTTTCCCCTTCCCTTACACCAGTAGATGCAAGCAAATCTATCCAATAGTCCCGTTGCTATGCTAGATGAGGACTGGTGCTTGCTTTATAGGAAGATTTGCTTGACGATTTGGAAAGCCAGGAATGGACTTGTTTTCGATAACAAACAAGAAGGTGAAGATGAAGTTATTCCAAATGCAAGGTATTTCAGGGACAATTTACTTCATGCAAAGCATATGCTTGAATCAACAGGCATGTAACTTATGGAAAATTAATTCTTAAATTTTATGGTGAAAATCATCGCTCAATACCTCTAGATACATTATATTGGATCATCAAAGACCATAAAATAAATCATGTGTATGCATCTCCAAAGAAACAAGGATTTGTCTTTGACCCTTTGCTTGTGCCTTTAGCCTTTCCTTAGGAAGTTTGGTCTTCCTCAATCAAATCCTTGTTTCCTTAATTAGTAGGCATTCTCTCTCCATATGGGAAAAAAAAATTAACAGAGGATTTGATATGTTTAGGACCATAATTCTAATTTTTAGTTTCTTTATATATTGTCTCATTAGGTATTAATTACACCGAGTTGGGCCAAGTATTCACTAGGAATCTGGCTCATATATTTCGATAACTTAATTTTTTCAATAATTAAATAAGAGATATGATCTTTTGATATCAGTATCAAATTTGAAATTTGACACCATTGATCTTTTTTGATCTAACGGCTCTATGATGAGGTGTCAAATTTGAAATTTGACACCTCATCTGAGAGCCATTGGATCAAAAAAGATCAATGACCATGATTTCTAAACATGTGACACCATTGATCTTTTTTGATCTAACGGCTCTCAGATGAGGTGTCAAATTTTAAATTTGACACTGGTGTCAAAGGATCCTACCTCATTAAATAATATGATATAATTGATAGTTAAATATATATCCCACAACTATTAGAAAATAAAATTTTCTAACAATCTCCCACTTGGCTATATATGATTCTCAAAAAAATATAATATATATTCCTTATGTGTAGTAGGAGTATAAATGAGTCAAGTCAAGCCTAACTTTAGTCTAAAATATGTAAAATATTTCCAACTTGACAAAGTTTAACTTATTAGCAGTGTTTAAAAACCCGGCCTGGTCATCGACTCGACCGAGATCAGGGGTCACGGGTTCAACGGGGGGGGGGGTCACGAGGTCACTTCGCTGACCCGATTTTATACATTAAAAAAAATATATATATTCTATATGAAAAATTCAAGAAAATCAAACCACCAATCATTAAAGATTCAAAATATACTTAACATAATTTAACCAATTACATCTACAAGTCAATATTCACAAGCTAATCAAAGTATCAAAGTATAAAACACATATTCTAATGGAATTAATGAAAAGTTATATCATCAAACGCAAGCTCTTCTTGTCATTCTCATGCACCTATAATAGTATGTGAAAAGAGATCTCTTACCCACTAGAGAATAGCGGAGAAGATGCAGCGACACGATAAATTACCAATGGGGACAGAAGAAGCAGCACGGTGGAGGAGATTACCGGATCAGGGAGACTGGGTAATAGAGAGAAGAACGGGAAAGAAAAAGAATAACGATTCAGATTTCAGATTTAGTTCAAAATCTAGGCAACAACGAGTTTTTGTTTTTTATTTTTAGACATCAAACGACGTCATTTTTGTATAACTTTTTTTAAAAAAATGCAGTGACCCCTCTAACCCGGGAGTCACAAGTTTAATAAGGGGTTTCAGGGGATATAGGGGTCAACGTGCAAGTAGGGTCTAACTACTAACTCAAATCTTCAAAGAGAAAGGGGTCAGTGACCCGAAGAGGTCGACCTCGGGGTGGGGCGGGGTTTTAAAAGACTCCTTATTAGTCTAATAGAAATTAAATTATAAACTTGACCTGATTTGTTTTTACAAAATACAAGGTTTGACCTAACTTATTAAGCTTTCGAAAATGGTATATTGTGCTTTATTTATTTTTTTCTTTTGTATGTTTAAGTTGATAAAGCCATAACCCAAAATATTGATAATTTAATTTATACAAAAAAATTGATAAGTTAATTATGTTGTGAAAAATAAAAAAATAAAACAATGGCAATGTTGCAGAAGACTTAATTAAATTTCAAAACAAAGAAACATATTCACCCACTCATGTATTACATAGACCCATTCAACAAAAAGAAAAATATTACAAACACATAATTCTTTATACATTTATCATAATACAACCACATAAATAAAATATTAAAAAGAAAAAAGAAAGAGAGAGAGAGAGAGAGCAAGAAATTGATTGTGTTAATAGGTCACTAATATAACACTGCCTTGTTCCCTTAAAACCAAATTAGTAACCAAACTCAGAACGATGGTTAGAAAAGATAAAAAATAATAAAATATTATTTTATAAAAAATACAAGCCAGACTCAAAGGCTTAGAGGCCGAGTCTTTTAAAATTAGACATGTGACCTGATTTTTAAAAAGGTATTTTAATAAACTCAAGTTTGTTCTATCTTTAAATGGGTCAGGTCAAACTAGATAAGGTTTTAGGCGCCTAACAGACCGCTTGACCTATTAACACTTTTACTTATGAATATGTAACATCCTTATATATATATATATATATATATATATATATATATATATATATATATAGGGATAGGATCAACTTACACCGGTGTAAGAATAATAAATCTTACAACAAATCTTAACCGTTGATTTTCGTTCATCCAATGGTTGAGATTTATTGGAAAATAAAAATTAATTAATTAATGAGACATAATAAATCTTAACCGTTAGATGCAAAAAATCAATGGTTAAGATTTAGTGTAAAACTTATTATTCTTACACCAGTGTAAGATGATCCTGCCCTATATATATATATATATATATATATATATATATATATATATATATATATAGAGAAAAAAAGAAGAAAATATGTACTCCTATTACCTGATATATGAATTGAGTTTTGTTCGACCCTGTTAGATTAGATATATCCAATTAGAGATTGGTAGATCTACGTAGGATCAAGATGCTATTCTCTCAGGTAACTATGAGCGAGATAACTTATAGGGTAGCAAATCATTGTGCACTATGAGAAATAGTGTAGTCAGAGTGGGGTATGTACACAATGACAGTTAAGAAAGAGTCAAAAAGTGCATACTTGATTGGCATAACCCTTTATTTATATATGGGTTACCTGGTAGAAGTGGACTTTTGGGTCTCTTAGAAATATTGGGGGTCCAATACTTGATCAACTGATGATATGGTAAGATTGATATCTTTTAGGCATGATTCTTTCCTTATCTCTTTTAGTTATTATATGTCAGCGGCTATTGAGATGTTTTGGGTCAATACCATTTAACCCCCAGTCTAGCAGTCTTATGTTCGAGCTATAGTGTTCTTACCATGTCTCGGTCATGCCGGGTTCATTCAATCTGAAGATCCTATATAGTTGTGTGGTCAAACTGTGGTGTTTTCTTACACCTCGGCTAAGTCTGGGTTCATCCATAGGTGGCGTTTGCTGGGTGTTCTTGGGCCGCTGTGCATGCCTTTCTTTTGTGAGCGGCATCTTATTAATGTGGCAAGGTCTAAGTTCTGTTTCGAATTTTGGTCCCATGTGTTATGTTACTTGCAGTTTTGCTAGTTCTTCTCCTATTTTGGCTTTCTTGGCCGAGGTATAGTTCAAGATTAGCTGGTTTTCTCGCAGACAACCTTGTTCGTGCTTTTGCGCTGCCTAGTTTAGGCTGACCAGGATGTTGGCCTTTTAGCCTTTCACGTTCTTGAGCTCGGCCCATGGCATTAAGACTTTTTTAGCATTTTATTTTACTAACTATTTATGCTCAGCTTGGTTTGTCGTGGCTATATGTTGCACTGATTTTTGGGGTGCTTTAGAGATTTTAGCTCGATGCGTTACCTTTTGTCTGTTATCCTTTTTTAATTAGGCCTGGCTTGTAATGCTATGGGTTTAGCAATTTTGAAGGCAGCAATATTTTCGTGGTCTTAATTTGCGCCACTTTATGAGGTGATCTTGTGTGTAGGCCTCATAGCCCGAACCCTAGGACCGACATGTTCAATTATGGGTCTTCGCTATCAACCCCGGCTTCTATGCCAGAGTCCTAAGTCTGGACACGGCTCTATTTGCTGATATCTTAGTGTAAGTATAATGTTACTGAATAATTCATCTTTTATTGAAAAGTGATAGTCTTGTCGTAGCTGCTTGCAGTTCATTGTTGTTGTTTCCTTTCTAAGGCCTTTGGATATCGAGGCTATAGTCGAGCTTCTAAAATTTGTCCCACAGCCGGGTTGCTTGCAGCCTTGCTGCCGCTTCAGGGAATTTTGGTGTGGTCCTGTCTTGCTTCAGGGCATTTTGGACCAGGTTATTTTGCCCTCATGGGATGCATCTTAAAGTTGTTCGGGCTTGGCTCATGACTTTATGCCTTTTTTTAGCATTTTGTTATGTCAACTATTTAAACACAGCTTGCTTTGTTGTGGCGTATAGTATCCGTGTGGGCAGCAATCTTGCCTTGGCCCTAGTTTATACCTCTTTGGGGCCACTTGTATGGATTAGACTTGTGGCCAAAATTTTGGATTGAGTTGTTTGACCGTCACATGTTATTATGGGCCTTCGTTGACTAGACCTGGCTTCTTTTCCGAGGTCATGGCGATTTATTTGTCAATTTCTTGCTCCATACTTTAACGCGTCTTTTACAAGTTACTTTGGCTTGGAATTTTAAGGATGCCATTTTTAGCATTTTGAGGATGTCGTATTTAGCATCTCGGCTTAACTTGCCATAGTGCTTTTGGGTTTTCTAGGGGTTTCATTCATTTTCCCATTTGTACCCTTATGAGGGTACTTCCTGTGCTTGGACTCATAATTCGAGACCTAGGTTACGTTGCTTGGCCGATACATGTTATCGTGTACCTTTTGCGAATAGACCCATTTCATTGGCCAAGGTATTGGATTAAGATCTGTCTTAAGATGCCAAAGTTTGTCGTTGTCTCTTTGGCTTGTCACTTATCTTTAATGTTGCTTCTAGAAGTTATGGGCATGTTGGATTGGTTTAGAGCAGTTGCCCCCTGTGAAACACGGACACGCTAGTTTAGGGAAAAAATGTGTGTCCGATACGTGTCGGACACGGACACGTTCGGACACGCACTAGACTTTTTAGGACACATTGATTAGTGGGACACACGAATTTGACTGAATCCGACACGCGGTCAACGTATTTGGACACGTTTTGGGACACGCTTTTTGACATTTTTTAAAAGAAATAAAATTATAATTAAAAAAATATATTTACTGGAAGTCTGGAACCCTATCCTTTGTTCCTTTCTCGTTCGTTAAATATTATTCCTTGGATGTTATCCCTTAGAACCTTACGATGTCATCTCGCTCCTCCATTCACGAGACCCTTACCTCCCTTTCCTCTTCCAGACTTATGGTTGCTGTTGCTGATGTTTCTCTCTCGAAACGAAACCAAACCGAATAAACACGCAAATGAATTACCAAATAGATGCTGAGAATGTGGAGATAAAATAATATGTGATGATAGATTTGTGGCCGTTGGATTGCTTAGCTATCCGTGTGAATGTAGAATTTGGAGGCTGAGCCCGTTGGATTTATAGTACTTGATTTCGATTGGCGGAAAGTGTGAGATGCAGATTGCATGGGTTTGAAATTAGGAGTGCAGGGTTTTTTATTGGAAATTATGTCTATGAAAAAACACATTTTTTTTAGTCAAAGGGATACGAATTTTGAATGAAAATGTAGACATCGCGCTTTACATGAATGTAACCGCGTTTAATATTTAGATATTTGATCTCTTATATTACATATATTAAAAAATTTATTTAATTTCAAAACGTGTCCCAACGTGTCCAAATATGACATTTTTTATAATTAACGTGTCGGCGTGTCGTGTCGTGTCGTGTCCCGTGTCCCGTGTCTGTGTTCGTGCATCATAGGTTGCCCCTAGTCCGGCAGTCTAAGAGCTTGGATTCTTGGGCTAAAATGTTGTTACTTTGTTAGAACTTAGGATGTAAACCAGGACCATGGTGATTCGTGTAGGTTTGTAAACCCCTTTTGAGTTAGAAAATATATCCATGATGTTGTTTTCCTTCCTTGGCAGGTGTGTCTTCATTGGGCTTAGTGGCCCTTTGCGTCACCTTTGGATGTTTCAAGTCTTGAGAATTGTTGATCGAAGTCTGTTGCATGTATCTCTTTAGTCAAGCGTAGGAACTTGCTAAGATCACACTCAGATGCCTTGGTTTTTCCAAGTTGCTGAATGAAGTCTGTCTGGTGTTTCCTTCTAGTTGGGCGTGGGAGACTACTATAGGTTTTTCATAAGACTTGGGTTCATGGTAGGTCGCTCTAGCTAGGGCTTTTATTGGTCACTATATTTGGAACCGTGGTAGGTATCTCTGGTTGGGAATGTTGTAAGTCATCCTGGCCAAGACCTGATAGGCCGCTTTGGCTGGGATTGGGGTTGGTCTCTCTGGCCGGGATCGTGGTTGGCCTCTTTGGCCGAGACCATAGTAGGTCACTGTGGCCAAACCAGGGTTGGTCTGAACCTTCTTCGATCTCATGGATCAGCCTATGTGCCAAACTGCTTAACTTGGAGTTCGAGATGATGGCTAAGCTACTTAACTTGGGCTCAGGGCGATCAAGAGTTAGAGCCCAAGGCTCATGGCTAATTTGGTGCTCATATAGATGGCTGAGCTATTGAACTTGGAGCCCGAGGTTGTGACTGTGTTGCTTTGGGGCTCAGATTGATGGCCAAGCTACTTAACTAGCGAGAGGAAAGGGTGCTGGCCCGTTTGTTGTTATGGAACTTAAGACAGTGGTTGAGCTATTGAACTTGAAGATCTAGGCTTGCGACCAAGTCACTTTGAGACTTGGGACTATGGTCGAGCTATTGAATTTGGAGCCTGAGGTTGTGGCCGAGATGCTTTGGGCTTGGGTCTATGGTCGAGTTGCTTAAATTTGTTAACTCCAACGAATCAGCTAGGGCAATAGCCCAAATTTTTGTAGCACTGCTCGAAGAAAAGGATGAGCTTCTTTGTTGAGCTAAAGTATTTGTCTTACTGCTTGAGGTGCCTAAGAAGGCCGAGCTCTCACGGTTTGGACCACTCCTTAAGATGACTTGATAGCCGAGTAGTTTGTTGCTACACTGTTCCATGCTACTGAACCCATTGAAGTAGACTCTATAAACTCGAGGCGCGTGGGCCGAGTATCTCCTATATGAGTTGATACTCACTTTCATTAGCTTCTCCAAATTCATCTTCATAACATATTGTGGTATAATCCTTTCAAATCCGTCTTCATCTCGAATTGTGGTGCCATCCTTTCATCAGGATCACGATCTCTCCAAATTCATCATATTATATATGTCTCCCATTATAATAATTCTATATCTTATACTATTATCATATTACAAATTAAATTTATAATAAGATTCAATATTAAAGATTAAAATAAAAATTATATATGCTTACATTATTTTTAACGTGATCTTAAAAAATACATAATATATCCAAAAATATAAACTTTTTATTATATTAAAATCAAAAATGTTATTTAAGATATAAGAGAGTTTCATCCAAAAAATATGTTAAATTAAAAAATATATATTCTTCTACATGGATAAATACTTTAAATTTAAGTTTATGATTTATTTTTAAATTTGAATTAATAATAATATCTATTAGATCCTTATGAACTTATATATGTAAAATTATTATTTTTCCTTTTTCATTCTTTTTAGTATAATAAGCTCAGGATAAAGGAGGAGGGTTGGCGTCAGGTTTTGCGAACCGGCCGTAAAAAACAGCTATATTTTTATGTGATGAACCTATATGATTTTTCGTTGGGGCGTACCCTTCATAGCGACGCGTTGCATCGGGCCCCGGGTGTAGCGAAAAATGGGCTAGGGTCCTTGCCATAAGGCAAGGCGCTGCATCGGGCCCGGGGTGTAGTGAAAAGTGGGCTAGGGTCCTTGCCCCAAGGCAAGGCGCCAGATCTTCACCCGGATTTGGTGAGAAGTATGCCAGGGTCCCAACACGCAGATGGGCGAGCGTGGCGGGCAAGCACAGCCCAGGGGTTAAGGATGAGATTGGGCAGCTGGAACATAGGAACCTTAACGGGTAAATTGAGGGAGTTGGCAGATGTTTTTGCTAGAAGGAAAGTGAATATTGTTTGTTTGCAAGAAACTAAGTGGGCTGGAGAAAAGGCCAAGGAAGTGGATGGAACTGGTTTCAAGTTATGGTACACAGGTACTAACAAGAGTCGAAATGGTGTTGGAATTATGATCGATAAAAGTTTCAGAGATAAAGTTGTGGACGTCAAAAGGAAAGGCGACAGGATTATTTTGGTTAAGCTTGTTGTGGGTGATTTAATCCTGAATATCCTCAGTGTGTATGCACCCCAAGTTGGATTGCAACCAACTGACAAAAGCCAATTTTGGGAAGACTTGGAGGAGGTTTTGAGGGGAATACCTCGAGAGGAGAAGATTTTCTTAGGAGGAGATCTAAATGGTCATGTTGGTAAAAGCAATGGAGGTTTTGATAGAATCCATGGAGGTTTTGGTTATGGGACGAGAAACGAGACTGGAGAAGATATCTTGAATGTTGCACTAGCCTACGATTTGATGTTAGTGAACACCTTTTTTCAAAAAAGGGAGTCACACCTAATCACTTATCATAGTGGCCAAAATCGTAGTCAGATTGATTTCTTTCTGGCTAGAAGAGAAGATAGAACTTCTTGTGTCGACTGTAAGGTCTACCCTGGAGAGTGTGTCGCTACGCAACATAAGCTGGTAGTCTTGGATGTTCGGTTCAACAAAGTACTTACAATGAAGAAGAGGGCTCAGAACCCAAGGATAAGGTGGTGGAAGCTTAAGGAGGGAAAAGAGAGAGTTCAATGAAAGAATGTTGCACGATGGACCTTGGGAGTTTGATGGAGAAGTAAATGCAATATGGAATGAGATGGCTAAGTGTATTCAAAATTTGGGAAGGAGGGTGTTGGGAGAAAGTAAAGGAAATGGATTTCATACAAAGGAAACATGGTGGTGGAATGGAGAGGTGCAAGAGGCAATTAAACATAAGAAGGAGTGCTTTAGATCTTTGCATAAAAGTCCCAGTGAAGAGAACTTGCAAAAGTTTAGATTGGCGAGAAAAAATGCAAAGAAAGCAGTGCGAGAAGCTAGGGGCAAGGTTTTCGACGAGTTGTATAAAAATCTTGGGAGCAAGGATGGTGAAAGAGGTATTTATAAACTTGCAAAGATAAGGGATAAGAAAAGTAAAGACCTCACCCAAGTTAGATGCATCAAGGATGAAAATCAAAAACTTCTGATGAGAGATGAAGATGTAAATGAAAGATGGTTGAACTACTTTAACAAGCTGTTTAATGGGGATGGAGATACAAGCGAGGTGGACTTGGAGGACGCGTATGATGATATGAATAGAAGATTTGTACGCAGAATTAATACACATGAAGTTAAGGAGGCTTTAAAGAGGATGAAGACTAATAAAGCCTTGGGGCCTGATGGTGTCCCTATTGAAGTGTGGAGAGGCCTAGGGGATGTGGCAATAAAATGGTTGACCAATCTTTTCAATAAGATTCTCCTGACAAATAAGATGCCTGATGCTTGGAGGAAAAGTATGATTGTGCCTATCTACAAAAACAAGGGAGATATACAGAATTGTTCAAACTATAGAGGCATTAAGCTAATGAGCCATACTATGAAGTTGTGGGAGAGGGTTATTGAACATCGCTTGAGGAGAGATACCAAGGTTTCTGTAAATCAATTTGGATTTATGCCAGGAAGATGTACCATGGAAGCCATTTTCTTGATGCGACAACTTATGGAAAGATACCGAGAAAAGAAGAAGGACTTGCATATGGTGTTCATAGACCTTGAGAAAGCATACGATAGGGTTCCAAGGAAAGTTTTATGGTGGGTTCTGGAGAAGAAAAAGGTTCCATCAAAGTATGTAAAGGCAATCCAGGATATGTATGATGGGGCTACTACATGTGTAAAAGCTTGTAACGGAACATCAAGTTATTTTCCTATCACGGTTGGTGTACACCAAGGGTCGGCTCTAAGTCCTTATCTTTTTGCCTTAGTTATGGATGAACTAACAAAAGATATTCAAGAGGAAGTGCCATGGTGTATGCTTTTTGCAGACGATATTGTGCTTATTGATGAGAGCAAGGAGGGTGTTAATAGAAAACTTGAATTGTGGAGAAGCACATTGGAATCCAAAGGATTCACATTAAGTCGAAGCAAGACTGAGTATCTGAAGTGTGAGTTTTCTCTGGTACGAGATGGGGACCAAGAGCCCGTGCATTTAATTGGTCAAGAGGTACCCAAAAAAGATGCTTTTAAATACTTGGGCTCCATTTTACAAAAAGGTGGAGAGATTGATGAGGATGTTAATCATAGAATCAGAGCAGGGTGGATGAAATGGCGCAGTGCATCTGGGTTTTTGTGTGACCGCAAAATCCCCCTTAAGTTAAAAGGAAAATTCTATAAAACGGCAGTAAGACCGGCAATGCTATATGGAGCGGAATGCTGGCCAGCACATAGGCAACATGAGCATAAGATGGGAGTAGCAGAGATGAGGATGTTAAGGTGGATGTGTGGTTACACAAAGATGGATAAGATAAGAAATGAAGATATTCGACGAAAGGTCGGAGTAGTACCGGTTGCCGAGAAGATGAGAGAACATAGATTGAGGTGGTTTGGGCACGTGATGAGAAGGCCCCTGGATGCTCCTGTAAGAACAGAAGTTTGTTACCAAGAGCTCAACACAAAAAGAGGCAGAGGTCGGCCGAAACTTACTTGGGGGAAGGTAGTAAAACAAGATTTAATGGAGTGGGATATAGATTGGCGGACGGTATGTCTTAGAACGGAATGGAGAAAAGCTATAAGTATGGTGGAGGGTTAGACCCGTGGTTATTCCTATGTTCCAGATGGTCCCTTTTTAGTCCTTTTCCCCTTCATTTCCCCCACTTCTTCTTGTCCCTTTCTTTTTCACTTTTACTTTTGTTTATTTATATATACATATATATATTATTATTATTTTATTTATTTATTTTTATTTATTTATTTTTATTTATTTCAACCGTTTTATATTTTTCATGTGGGTTCATCTACCACCGGAATTATGATTGGAAAATCCAAAATTCCCTTACCATCTCAGATTTACTTGAACTTTTTTAATGCTTAAAATTTACAAAGACGTTGGAATTTTATAGGAATCAATTATTAGTTTTTTTTTTTATCAGAAGAGCTTTCACATGGGTGAAGGTTTCCCTATATATATTATGGGGTATTATTTTCTCATGCAACAAGAGAATAAAATATTATTTTACAAATATAAATGGGAAGAAAAGAGAGAGAAAATGCATGAAGTGGGTCCCACATCACAATTGTGTCTACATAAAAATATTTTTCTTTCCTATTACACGAGATAACAATATCCCTTATATTATTGTGTAAGTTTGAAATACAGATTTACACAACATACTTTAAAACAATATATAAATCTAACTCGTTAACTTTTTTGCGTAAATAATTTACCAAATTCCATATTTGTAAAAACTTTTAGGTACTAAATTGACAACTAACCAGCATCATCCAAAAAATTAGCATTTGGATCTTGAACTCATCATATAACTATTTTGAAGTTCAAAGCTGGTTTTAAATCAAAATTGATTGCAAATCATAAATTTTTGGAACCAAGTTTGAAAAAAATTAAAATTGATTTAAAAAAGAAAACCACTATCATTTGAAGACCAAACCATTAAAACCAATTCGGTTAAAAATGGAATCAAACTGCTCCATGCACACACCCCTATAAACAATACACACAAAATTAGAGAATGATATTAAACTCAAGACCTCCTCTGAGAACAGTCGCGGACCCAAAAAAAATTATGTATGTACACTTAGGGTGGGGGTTCGGGATTTTTTTAAAAGAAATTTTTAAATGTGTTAAAAAAAAGATAAACAAGAAAAGAAAAGAAAACTTTAACTTAACATAAAAATAATAATAATCAAGAGTCAACTAAGATGTTACAATAGAACGATCACAAAAACATTCTTCATTCCTTGAAAATATTGCATTATATCTTCATCATCAATCTTATCATATATATCACGTTCAACATAAGTTAGAATGCATGCGTTAAACCAATTTTACGATTTTTCTTAATCAAAATGATTTCATCAAAATTCCAAACACTTTTACGATTTTTTATGATTTCTTTACGTTGGGATTTTACGTTTTACGATTTTTTATCCTCATTCCGATTTTAGATAAAATCCTGATTTTAACTACCATGGTTGGGCCTCTATTTACTTTTTTCTTTTCAATCTTCCTAAATCTTTTTTTTACTTGACCTAAATCACTGACCCCTTTGAAAAAAAAAAATTCTCAAACTTTTGGCAGCAATGTGCGTCTGCCATTGTCTGAGAATAATTTAATTTTTAGTATGTTTTTAAAGAAACATGTATTTTATTTTTATTTAAAAAAAATTAAATTAATTATGTATGGATTTTTAATATTTTTAAATTTTTGACATTTTATTTAATTAGATTATGCATATTTTTTTGAAAATGTTAAGAAATTTCTATTAATTTATATATTTATTAGTTTGCCCTTTTACATAGCATTCTTGCATCTTACCTGCTATAGCACTTTTCTTAATGAAGTCTGAGTGCTATACGCCTTCTGGAATTTTCCCAAACCCATAATTAATCAGATTCAACCCTGCTTCCAAAGATTTTGCCCAATTCATTTTATGTAATCTTTCTGTTCTGGATGGCCCAATCGCCACAGCAGCGCCCAATCGTCACAGCAGGGCCCAATCGCCACAGCAGCGCCCAAACGCCACAGCAGGACCCAATCGCCACAGCAGGCCTTAACCGCCCCAACAGGCCAGTCACTTTAGCGGCCCAACTTCGCAGGCCCAAATCCCCTTTTAGCTCCACGTTAGCCCTAAGGGCTGACGTGTACCTACACATCCACCAAGGGTGCAGCACACCCAAGAGATACACCAAAATGTCTTACCTTGGGACATTAACCACCAAAGGCAATCGCCACAGGTATCACAAAGGGAAACTCTCCCTTTGCCCAACGCTGGCATCGCCAGTAGCAGGGGGCGCAGCGCTCCAACAACGTCAGCGCCTAAACCGCCCAACACTGCTATCATAGGAGTGTATCCCAAGGAGAGTTGACCATCCTCCCTGATCTAACCACACCATGATCAATATAAATAGCCCCCATAGGGCACAATAGAGAGCATGTTATGTATCGTTATTAGCCTATTACTTGAATTCTCTTATAGCTTATACTTGTACTGATTATCTGCTCATACTTGGGATAATATCAAGTGGCCTGGTCTTTACCAAAGTCATAGGTATCGCCCCATACAGTGACCATACACCCTATAAGGGAACATAGTGGGCTTATAGATTCCAACGGTACACTTTCATTCGCTTTGAAATATTCCTAATTCTAAGCATCCAGTTAACAGCAATGCATCTTCATTTTCCAATAAAGATTCATCTAAAACAAATTCAAAGATAATATCAATTGCCTCTGAATACAAGAGAATTGCTAACTGAAAATCAAGAAATGAGCTTAACAAATAATTCTAACAAACGGGTATTCACCAAATCATCCAGATTCCAGAAAAAAGATTTAGAAACTCATCATTGCAGAAAAATCAAAAGATACACGCAGAAACTGAAAATATATTGTCATTGCATGATGTGTTTGTTTATGATATGTATGTGGTTTATATGCTTTCGTGTCCTCGGTTTTGTCCATTATTGGTTCCACCATACCTCATGGAGGGATGGTTTATATGCATGATGTGTTTTTGTGAAACTATGTGATGAATATTTGAAATGCTATTGAGCTGTGTTATTAAGTGCAAGTGTCTTATGATATGTATGTGGTGTACCACTTAGACGGTGAGCCTGAGTATGTGGAGACATACAAGATGGCGAATCTGTGGGTGAGGTACAAGCAGTTTTCCTTGTACTGTAGGTTGTAGACATATGTAATCCCTACATGTTTATTCTATGGCCAATGGGATTATTACACACATGACATGGATATATGCTGCATTGCACAGATTTTGGAACTTATACTATTTTACTGTTTTAGAACTTATATTGCACATGTAAGTGAGCTTGGGGTGGAGAGATCCTTGAGGACCCTTTGTCTTACTGAGATTTCTTTTTAGAGATCTCACCCCATGTTGGGGACATTTTCAGGTACAGGTACCTCGGGGGTTGATACCTCTAGCGGCAGGAGGTCTGAGTTGAGCTGAGATGCATGCTATTTATTTGATATGCCTGGATGTTGACCATGCTTTATTTTCTGTATATGGCTATTTGACTTAAGACTTTGTTAGGCTTTGTTGCCTTATTTGGTGAGCGTGGGGGTTGTCCATGCCACATTGACATCATTTATGTTTGACTTATTTGAGTTGTATAATGTATCAGGATATTGTCCGGACTACGTGATGTAGTTCTGTGATTAGATACACACTTATTTATATTATGAGGTTATTCAGTTAGTTCTTTATTGCAATTTACATGCAGACAATATTTTGAAAAAGGAATAAGTAATCAACTTAGTTAATAATAATGACGTCATAATTGAAAAGAAAAAGTTAGCTTCCGCATTTATTTAACTGCGCCATTACCATTTGTATGATAATACACCGGGTGCACACGGGGAGTTACATTTTATGCTATCAGAGCAGGGCCTTTTTTCCAGTACGGTGTGGTTCAAGGATGAACCAGGCGGAAGCTGATGGGCATGTAACATCCCGAACGCTAACGAGGGCGGGGAGTGATCGCCAATGCAAAAGGGCATGGACAAGGAGCGGCTCCTGACAGGCTTCCAGCGGGGAGTTACATGAATGAATTGAATCGACACACGAAAGAGAGGGATCCAAAGACTGTGCAGGTATGAGACTGCACAATTTAGGATAGCTTATAAGAATTAATTGGTACTACATATACTAACAAGATGCATCTACTTTTCGGTAGCCCGGAACGGAAGAACTCTATAGTTAAGCGTGCTTGACTTGGGGCAATTTTGGGATAAGTGACCTCTTGGGCACTTATCTCACGAAGTGTGCGAGTGAGAAAAAAGAACACTGAAAAGTCTCGTGTTAGCATGTGGAGATAGTCATTGATTCTTGAAGCGGTCGGGCGTTACAGGCATGAACATTGTATATGGATTTAGATTTATGCATATTGTCATATTTGTTCATGCTATCTTTTTGCCTAAGTCTAGTTTTACATTTATCATGTTTTGTTTTAAGGTTTATTTCATTGTGTTGTATTTGGAGGATTTGTTGTATTATGCTTTCCATTGGAGAATTGTAAATTGTAATTATTGGACCTTGTGTAATCTTGAAGCATGATGTATGATGAAAGGGCAATAGGCCTATTCTAGGATATGATTTATGTTTAATGTAAAGAATTCATGCAATGGAATAATGTGACTGAAATAAGTTAGAGCACCAAGGCATTGCTGGTCCTTGAGTGCCACCCTTGTCTATTAGGTACCAATTGAGGATAATAACACACTTTTGATAAAGTGGGATAGGTTGAATAAACAAAGGAGATGTCGTTGAATTTTATATAAAATGGCAGTTTTTGGATGAACTTTAAGAGAGCATATCTCCCTCCACAGAGGTCCAATAGGGACATGCCATATACCATTTTGAAGATTGAGATGTCAACTAATTTGGTAGCCATTGGAGTTGTGTGCAGACTGCTGGTCTCCGACAAGTTTACCGATCGCACAAGTAATAAAGTGAATGAGTAGAGTATCGTCTACACAGGGATTGTAAACCAAGTACTACAATAGCCAGTCCCCTTAAGTTGGAAAACTTGGTTGTTGTTGGGAAAATAGTGAATTGATTTGAGTAACAATAAAAATAAAGACTTATTTTTGAGTTTTTATATTCAAGAATAAAAATAAGAACAAGAATGAATTGATTTGTAAAATTCAGAAAAGCACTGTAGTCAGAGTACACTCACCATATGATCCCCGCTTCTTACTTTGCATTGATTTACAATATTCATATATAAAATTAATCGGATAAATTATTATCTAAAAATATTAATAGTTAACCCTCAATTCCTTACAAGGTTAACCCTTTAAACCTAATTGAAACCCCCAATTCCTTGCAATGTTCCTCATGGTATTAAGTAATGAACTCAATAATCTAAGCATCCGCAATTCAATACACATCTATTCCTAGCATGCATACGAACCGTTATCTTACCCCCTTTCAAGATCAAAACCCCAATATTCCTATCTAGGATTATAACCCTCAAACTATTCTCAACTATCAGATTGATTAGTTTTATTAAAGAAAATAGGAATTACGCACAAAGTAATGATAAAAATAATTATATAAATGAAAAACCATAAACCAATCAGTTGTAACAAGGGTTCACATAAGGCTCGTGACCCTAACTACAATAAAGAAAAACTAGCCAAGCATAATCATGGCTAAAAATCCAATATTCAATAAAAACATAAAATTGAAGAGAAGAAGATGAAGAAGAAGATATGTGGAAGAATCCCTCTGAGCACTGTCGTCGGCCTCCTTCTGAGTGTAATCAGATGTCCCTAGGGTTCTGTCAAGAGGATCTATTTATAAGCCTTTTTCCCTTCTTCCAAAAATACCCCCAGGACAACACGGTATTATTTTCCCGCAACCCGTCGCAAGTTTGCGCCGTGCTTCTGTCAAAATTAGAAAGGCCATGACTGAATTCACGTAACTGGCGCTAGTTGGCGCCACCCTTTTACATTTTGCGCAACACTTTGCGCCATTGTCATTTCTTTCAATAAAAGCGGCGCTACTTGGCTCCATTTTGGCGCCAAGTAGCGCCATGCTTCTGTCTTTTTTTTTTCGTTTTTCCAGCATTCGGCGCTGGTTGGTGTTATAGTGGCGCCAGTTGGCGCCGCTTCCAAAGTACCGCTGTGAAATTTGGAAAGTAACGCGGGTGTGCGCTAGTGTGGTGCTGGTCCGCGCCATGCTTCTGGAATTTGTACTCCTCTCCACCCGTGTGGAATTGCGTTAACAGGTTTTTTATAATTTTCACTTATTTTTCCTGTAAAAACACAATCAATAGATGATAAATATTATTGAAAAGAAAGAATCAATATAATTAGCAAATATGTATTTAAGTTGCTCTTTTATGACTCAATTCTTATCAATTTTAACACAGAAAATTACACTTGCCAGAGGCTCATCAAATCATTCCCAGATATAAGCTTTGTTGTCCCCAGCAATGTACAAGACTCAATCCTGGAAACAATCAATGATTCCAACATAACATCACACAGAAAATCAATAGATCACTATACTAAGCATGACTGAATCAATGCAAAGAACTCCTAACAATGTCTTCTATTCTCATGAAAATGTCAGAATCTAGCTTGAACACCCATCATCAGTATAAACATATAACGCTCAGCACTCAAGTGTTTGGGGGAGTAAGAATCACTCAATCCATCACAGCAATAACACTACCATAAGCTTGATCATATTCTCAAATTCCTAAAGATGAGGAACATTAACACATGCACAATTGATCAAAAGGACTTCTCAGGTTGTAATTTGGTCGGGCTTAAAGGTAGGAATTTATGGATAGTAGCTCAAACAACAATGAGATTGAAAAATTGAAATTATTTCACTTTAACACATTCAACTTCAACAGTTTTGCTCCACTAATATTCCCCCAGAATTTCGGGAATTAATTCCTTTCAGCCTCCTTTCCTTTACATTCACCTTTTTTTCTTTTTCTCTTGCTTTTTTTTTTTTTCTCCCTTTGTTTTAAGGGCACATATGAAATTTTATCTCCTTTAATTACTTGACCTTTGTGGAGCTTACCTCAATTTCTTTGTTTTATTTTTAACATTCCAGTAATTCAATCTCAATTAAGGTAAATCATTTGGATATAGGCTAAGCAATCAGCAAGAATTATGAACAAAAAGGCTCAGGCTCAAAAGGGTTAACAATGGAGAAATCAAACAAGTGGGTTATCTAGCCATAGCTAACAGAATAAAATTCCCTTAATCATTTCAATCAATGCATGCATCTCAGAGAAACAGAGCAAGTTCTAGAATGCTATCACAGTGAGGTCTCTCAATATAAAATAAGTGTTTAAGCACAAAATTTCACCAGCTATGATTCAAGCTAGACTTTCAAAAGAAACATCATGCATCATTAATCATTCAATCACAAGATTCAGACAAACGAGCAATCATGAAATCTACTCATGCCCATACAATATCATGCCAGAAGTTCATACAAAAACATATTTTCTATGATGAATCAGTCAAGTTAACTAGGGAAAGCATATCTAAAACTAAGACTTGCTCAGAAACATTTTTTTTCAATTTTTTTTATATAGCACACAAAATAACTATAAAAATAACTAAGAAAATTAAAAGAGTTAGAATATCTCCCCTGATAGAAGAATTGCAGTTCTAATGTGCAAGCCTACCATTCCCAAATTTAAAGAATTGTTGTCCTCAGCAATAATTAGACCACAAGAAGGAAGAAAAACCTGCACAATGGAACAAACAGTGGCATATAAGATAAACTATAATGCGCACATTAAACATCAGAGGAAAATATACCAACACAAAGTAACTAAAAAAATACGAAACAGAAAAATAAATTAATAGACAAAATCTCCGTCAGCAAGGAGATATAATCAACCCTCCATGTCATCCCCTTCAGTGTGGGATGACTTAACAAATAAAGGATCTGGTGGTACTGGATGCCTTGGTGTATGAGACCACCATTCCCAGATTTGGTCCAAACCATGAAGCCATGTTAAGAACTCTTTGAAGCATTTATTTTTCTGAGAGATAGAGTCTCGGTGTCTCTTGTCTAACTTCAGCTCCTGGTTTCTCTTCCAACTTGTATCAAAGAGTTTCACCACTTCCTTTATCATTGCCTTCATCTTTGTAGGATTACGACTCCCTTGGGTTCTTCTCCTATGTTTGTCATCATCCTCATTGAGAATTTTGTTGGTATGGGAAGAGGGATCTTTATCTTTCAAGTCAATTTCCTCTTCCTTCAGTGCTTCAATCACTGCCTCCTTATTACTCAAGAAAATATCTTTTAGAGTTTGAGGAGACTCCTTCAATTCCACCTTTGTGGCACCATCTTCCTTGACATCATCCTTTTTTTTAAGAACCTCAACCGCTACACTTTGTTCTTCCTTTAAGACATCAAGACTAAAACAATCGTCTTTGTGAGAAGAATGTTTTATAGAGTCAAAGACATTGATGGTAACGTTCTCATCATTCATCCTTAGCTCAAGCTTCCCTTTTTAATATCAATCAGTGCACGAGATGAACTTGCCCACCTTCACAAGAACATCTTCTATTATTCCACTAGGTTTCCTTAAAGACTTATCAACAAGTTGTAGAGATGCTAAAGTAGGCTTCAACTCAGTGATCCCCAAGGAATTACAAACAAAAAGGGGCATCAAATTAATGCTAACCCCTAGATCACATAACACTCTGCCAATTTTAGTGTTCCCAACTTCAATAGGAATATTGAAGCTCCCTGGATCATGACGCTTAGGCGGGAACTTCTTTGTAATAATAGCACTACACTACTCAGTGAGTGTCACCATTTGGCATTCCTGCAATTTGTGCTTCCTTGACAATAAATCCTTCATGAACTTTGAATAATTTGGCATGTCAGCCAAGGCTTCAGCAAAAGGGATATTTATATGCAACTTCTTGAAAATATCCAGAAATCCAGCATAGTGTTGCTTCTGAGCATCCTTCTTGAACCTTTCAGGATAGGGTGCCATGGCTCTCACATATTCAGGACTCAGCTTAAGTTTCTTCTTCTTAGCAAAAATAATTGGTGGCTCTCCTTCTTCACTTTGTTGATCAGGTTTCTCAACTTCTGAAGGAATCACCACTTCTTCTTCTGGCTCCTTGACCTACTTAAGTTTCTCATCAGCTTCCACATTTGTGATTGGCTTTGTTAGAGCTAATGCCACTTTACCACTTCTAGTTGTGACAAACATACAATCCTCCTTGGGATTAGTAACTGTGTTACTAGGGAAGGTTCCTGGAGTTTTACCAGCAACTTGCTTCGCCAGCTGGCCAATTTGATTCTCCAGATTTCTGATATAAGCACTCATGTTTTTAGTATTGGCTCTTGTCTTCTCCATGAAAGCATTTGTATTTTTGGTATTGGCTCTAGTTTCCTCCATTAAAGCATTAGAATGTTGAGCCATTTGTCCAATTAACTTCTCCATATCAAAAGGTTCCTGCTGTTGAATAGGAGAAGGTTGCAGATAGTTTTTTGAATTATAATCAAGACAACTTCCTTGACCTCTCCTATGAAAATTATTTCCGCCAGGAAAATTTTGATTTCTTGGAAAATTTTGTTGGGGCTTCTGCTCATACCAAACCTCATTCACTTGCAACTGCTGTGGATTATCACCCATTAGAGTAGGCCACTCATTAGACTCATGAGTTTCCTTACAATATTCACAAACCACAAGAGTTGAATGAACCTTAGGCACTTGAAATTTTTCAAACTTCTCATTCAAGCTGTCAAACTTTTTGGACAACAGCTTTTGTCCAGCAAGCATAGCATCATTGCTTTCCAGCTTTATCACTCCTCTTTTTATTTGAGCTGGTACATTCTCATTCTCATTCCTTTCCAGTTTCTTGTTCAAATGTACTCTGCCGAATAGAACCCCCAGCTGTACTATTAATCACCAACCTTGTTTAAGGAGATATGCCATTAAAGAAGATTGCCACCTTTCTGTCATCATCTCCCTCATAGTGTGGACACTTTCAGATGAGTTCCTGGAATCTATTCCAGGTTGCACACAGTGATTCTCCTTCAAGATGGCGGAAGTTTGTGATTTCATTCACCAGCTAGTTGTACTTTTCCATAGAAAAGAAATAGGCAAAGAACTTTGTTGATAAGTCTTCCCATGTCGTGATGCTATTAGCTGGCTGCCTTTCCATCCATCTGAGAGCCTTTCCCTTAACAGCAAAAGGGAATAATCGAAGCCTGATAGCATCGGCAGACACTCCATTGTGCTTAGTAGTGTCACAGATCATCAGAAATCGATCTATGAACTCATGAGGGTCTTCCTCCTCAGCACCAGAAAACTGAGCCCTCTCCACCAAAGAAATCAAAGACGGCTTCAGCTCAAAATTGTTTGCCTCCACCGTCGGCCTTAATATACTTGAGTTTGGCCTATTGAACACCGGAGTCAGAATGGTGTCCAGCGGTCTTGGAGGTAGGTTATTTGCATTGTGGCCTCTGCCACCACCAGCATTGTTGTTTTATGCCATCTCTTGTATTGGTTCTACAGGTACGCTCTTGAAGTCTTCCCAAAGTATTTGCCTTTCTCAGTCTCCTCTCAGTCCTTGAAATTTCAGGATCAAACACAAAGTCTTTAGGTGGAAGTCTATCTCGCATAAAACTCAGAAAAATTTGTTAGTAGCACCTACAAAACACAAAACAAGATAGAAAAAAAAAAGATAAAAAAAATCCAATCTTAAAGATCAAGATTATATGATATAAGAAAGCCAATCCCCGGCAACGGCGCCAAAAACTTGATTCTCTCCGGCAAGTATACCGATCGCAAAAGTAATAAAGTGAATGAGTAGAGTATCGTCTCCACAAGGATTGTAAACCAAGTACTATAATAACCAGTCCCCTTAAGTTGGAAAACTCGGTTGTTGTTAGGAAAATAGTGAATTGATTTGAGTAACAATAAAAATAAAGACTTATTTTTGAGTTTTTATATTGAAGAATAAAAATAAGAACAAGAATGAATTGATTTGTAAAATTGAGAAAAGCATTGTAGTCAGAGTACACTCACAATATGATCCCCGCTTCTTACTTTGGATTGATTTACAATATTCATCTATAAAATTACTCGGATAAATTATTATCTAAAAATATTAATAGTTAACCCTCAATTCCTTGCAAGGTTAACACTTTAAACCTAATTGAAACCCCAATTCCTTGCAATGTTCCTCATGGTATTAAGCAATGAACTCAATAATCTAAGCATCCGTAATTCAATACACATTTATTCCTAGCATGCATACGAACCGTTATCTTACCCTCTTTCAAGATCAAAACCCCAATATTCCTATCTAGGATTCTAACCCTCAAACTATTCTCAACTATCAGGTTCTAACCCTCAAACTATTCTCAAACTATTCTCCCTATGAGCACTGTCGTCGGCCTCCTTCTGAGTGTAATCAGATGACCCTAGGGTTCTATCAAGAGGATCTATTTATAAGCCTCTTTTCCTTCTTCCAAAAATACCCCCGGGACAACACGGTATTATTTTACCGCAACCGGCGCCAATTGGCGCCAGTCTGGCGCACGTTTGCGCCGCACTTCTGTCAAAATTAGAAAATCCGGGACTGAATTCACGTAACTGGCGCCACCCTTTTACTTTTTGGGCGCCACTTGGCGCCATTGTCATTTCTTTCGATAAAAGTGGCGCTACTTGGCTCCATTTTGGAGCCAAGTAGCGTCATGCTTCTGTCTCTTTTTTCTTTTTTCCAGCATTCGGCGCCAGTTGGCGCTGCTTCCAAAGTACCGCTGTGAAATCCGGAAACTGGTGCGGGTGTGCGCCAGTGTGGTGCTGGTCCGCGCCATGCTTTTGGAATTTGTACTCCTCTCCACCCGTGTGGAATTGCGTTAACAGGCTTTTTATAATTTTCACTTCTTTTTCCTATAAAAACAAAATCAATATATGAGAAATATTATTGAAAAGAAAGAATCAATATAATTAGCAAATATGTATTTAAGTTGCTCTTCATGACTCAATTCTTATCAATTTTAACACATAAAATCACACTTGCCAGAGGCACATCACATACCTATAGAGGCATTTGAGTACAGAATGTTCTGGACGCCCTACTGCAGGGGCTGTTGGGTGACCTGTTTTGGGAAAATTATTTCTCCCTCAATTCTTAGTCAAATTACGCCCATGATATGTCAAATTGAATCTTGAGGTGTCTAGTTTACTGTATAAATTTTGAGAGTAATTAGTTGAGTATTTTGTCCAGAATCACTGAAAAGGTAGAGGCTATTTGGGGCCCTGTTTGAGGTTGGCTGGCAGCTTTGCTTGTCCAACTTCAAACGGTGATAACCGAAGCAAACAAGAACTTTATGAAGCATGTGATAGCTTTTTGAAAAGATAATTAAGTCTAGAATAACATATTTAAATATGAGAGACTCGTAACAACTAAATCTCTCACAGTATCCGGATTACTGAACCATGTTGAGTTTTGTAAAAACTGTAAAAGTGAGAATTATGCTAATTGGATTTATGGGAACCCCTTAGGTAGTGTTTGGTTGGGGAGTTTTCAAAATTTTCCCAGTAAAGTGCATGTGGGTTTGTCATTTGTCCATGTTTGGTTGAAGGATTCATGAGATTTACCCATCAAACACCGTTGCCTAGCAATTGAGAAATGCATGTAAAAAAGGTAATAATGCACTGTTCACAAAGCCCTCTCCCAACGTGGTATTGTGTGAAAACTGGATAAATGGAAAAAGGGAATGAAAATAGTGACAAGTTTACCCCTCTTCTTAACCACATGTGAGCAAAGTATCTACCCCCTCTTCGTAATTTCCATTCTTTTTCCCATCAAAATTTTATTTTCAACCAAATATATATCAGATATTTAACCCAATTTTTCCAGTAATATTTTGCGGTACCAAACAATTTTGTTTCAACTTTCCTACTAAACTTACTTTCCAATGTTTTTCCTTGTAATTACATTTTCCTGGTAAAAAAAAACTTCTCCTGAACCAAACACTACCTTAGTGACTTCAGAGAAGCGTTATATGATAGTTAGGCAATTACTTTAATTATTCCACGTTTAGATTTCAGTTATGATCACAACTTTTACTCATTACATTTTATTATTGTTTTAAATGCTTACGTAATGAAAAGGAAAAAGTTTACTTGCATTTTTAAATGAACTGCTGTGATTGTAACTACGCTTAATATCATAATCAATGTTAACAATACCGGTGTACAACGGGCTGTTACATGATCCTTCGAGAACCCCAGTTTATTGAGATTGTTATCCCACCCCGTGTTCGGGGGAACATATTTCAGGTACTATGAGTATTGATTTTGGAAAACCTCGAGGCAAGAGGTCGAAGTCAAGTTGTTAGAATGATATACATACATTATGACTATGAGATATATTGTTGTTTAGGCAAGCTTATATTGACAGTATTGATTATGATCATTTGATGTGAGCATAGGGGTTGTCTATGCTTTCTTGATCAAGCATATTATCTCCTATAGTTCATAATTCAAGAAGTGTGTAATTAAGCACGAAAATAAGTAGTAGATAAGATAATTGGAAGAACAAGAAACTTGGAATGAAATTAATTTGACATTCAAGTAACTATTACAAGTTAATATAAAATGGAAAAAGTTTATTCATGTCTTTACATAAGATTAATTATTTAAGATGATTAGTTTCCACATTTATTTGACTAATTAGTTACGCTTAATATCAATCTGATGTTAACAAACCTGATGCATACGACGTGTTACACTCTCAAGATTATCTCTCAAGCCGAGCTCTCCTCCAACCCTCAACTAATGCTTATATACGGGAGGAGAGAAAGTTCTAGAATCTAGGATTTTTCAAATCCCTTAATGGGCCTTGGGCATTGGAGGAGTAATAGGCCCAACAAATCTCGTTATTCTGAACCCAATGCGTCGGCATCAATAGCAGCCTGGCACGTTTACAACACTCTTCAAATTTTCTTGCTGGTACTAGCTTCATCATCATGTCGGACCAATTCAAGTCAGTGTGCACTTTGACGAGTTCAAGCTATCCATCTTCCTCCACATCCCGTATTCAGTGGTACCTCACATCAATATGTTTAGTGCGGGAGTGATAGGTCGAATTCTTCGCAAGATGAATTTTGCTTTGAATGTCAAATCTCAACTCATACTTGTCTTGTTCATGGCCGAGTTCATAGAGGAGCTTCTTCATCCACAATATTTCTTTGCTTGCCTCAATCGCGGCTATGTACTCGACCTCGGTTCTTGAAAGTGCCACAAACTTCTATAATTTTGATTGCTAGGAGATACCTCATCCTGCAAATGTTGTCAAATATCCTGTCGTTGACTTCCTCGAGTCGGCATATCCCCCAAAATCAGCATTTGTATAGCCTTCCGACTTTACCCTCTCCAAATCAGAGACATAAATTTGTCGTTCTCCTGAGATACTTGAAAATTCACTCCTCTATTTTTCAGTGTTCTTTTTCGGGGTTCGACAGACATCGACGTACCATTCCAACAGTATATGCTAAGTCGGGTCTCGTACAAACTATCGCATACATCAAGCTTCCAACGACAGATTAGTACAGGATCTTCAACATCTCATCTTTTTCTTTATCAGATCTCGGACACAACTTTTAACTCAACTTTATATGTCCGGCTAAGACTGTTTTGGCTTTGTCCATGCTAAATCTCTTCAGAATCTTCTCAACGTATTTTTCTTGACTCAACCACAGTAACTTCTTTTATCTATCTCAGACTATCTTGATTCCGAGAATCTACTTTGCAGGGCCGAGGTCCTTCATTGCGAAGGACAAGTCTAATGTCTTCTTCAGGGCAGCTCTCCACATCTTGTCTTGCCTTACAATCAGCATGTCGTCAACATATAAGAGTAAAATAAAAAAAATCTCCATCCCCACACCTTTTTCACAAATACGCAGTGGTCGGCCTCTGGCTTCATGAACTTGCGCACGATCACAAAGGATTCAAGTTTTTTGTACCACTACCGAGGTGCTTGCTTCAAGTCGTATATACTCTTCTTTAACTAGCATAACAAGACTTCTTTTCGTGGAGCTTGGAATCCTGCAGGTTGCTCCACATATATCTCCTCTTCTAGGTTGTCGTGAATGAATGTCATCATCATATCCATTACCTATAGGATTTTTCTATAAACAATAGGTAAAATCTACAGGTATGATCACTCTCTATTACTGTTATGATATCATTGTGCATACACACCATCCTTTTGACTTACGCCGGTATTCCTAGTGTGCAGTCATCTGACATACTTAAGGGTATCTAATCCATAGATATTTGAGAGAGTCTTTAGACCCAAGATCAACATACCAGGCAACGACTAGACAGAACAACTAACATTTTTAATTTAAACCAAAGTTGATGACAAAATAAATAACAGAGAAAAATTTAAGAGTTATTTAAAAAGAGTAAAATTACATAGATATAATTTGTAATTTACCTACAAAAATACCATTTTTCTAATTCCATCAATGTTTTTTATCCCCCCCCCCCCAATTGTATTAGAGTCGCAGCGGTATGGAGCTCACAAAATTTTAAACTTTATCAAATAACATTTAAATTGGAAACTTGAAAAAGGTCCAGATTTGATTCTCATAAAAACAATTTGAGAAAAATGAAATCGTTTATCAAACATAGAAAACTTCCATGATAAAACCCTTTGCTGAATTTTCTATACTTTTCAGAAAACCTTGTTGTCTTATAAAATCTGTATAAAATCGAATTCAGATGCGATAAAAAATATTCCAAGCTTCTGAAAAACTAGACATCCGGGGCATCGCGTACATATAAATTATGCGCGATTCGGATGTGAATAGCCCCACGGAACCGAACACGTAAAATGCTTGCGAATTCTGTCCGTTTTCTGGAAAACAAGCTGTAAGGCGAAGTTTATTAAAATTCGTACAGATTTCGTATAAAACTAAAACCTGTACAGTTTGAAAGTACATTCCCGGGGCTTCGCGTGCATATAAAATAATAGTAAATCGGAGTTCGTTTGCCCTTGGGAACATGACCCGTAAGGTACCGGTAAAACTGTTAAAATTCAACACTTAGTAAAACGTTCAAAAATTCTTTTCACAAACGTTTCCAAAACAGCTGCTGTTCATAAAAGACTTAACAGGATTCAAGTAATTATTGCGACAATCATCCAAGTTCCCGAAACATACAAGAATATACAGTCATCCAACAATTAAACAGCAACAGCCAAAGTCCAATCAGGATTAATCAACAGCAAGCATCCATATACTCACGTCTTCAAGTGTGCTTTCCTTTTTCCTGCCATTTTATAAAAATAGCAGCCCCAAAGGGGTGAGAATAATCCCAGTAGTGTGGCAACAAAACCAATAACATAACAGTATTAACTAGGCACAAAATCATAAACAGTCACTTCAACATATCCTTGTTCCTTTTCCTTTTTTCTTTTCCTTTTTCCTTTTCATCATATATATATTGCGTATATAACGCCTTCCTTTGCGCTCTTAGCACCGTCGTGCGCGCACTTCACAGTGGATATCCCATAAATTGGCACCCTTTCTTGGTGGATTCCAACTGTGGCCTATGCGGACTGATGCCAACTGTCCCATACCCTGGTACCGAAGGGATGCCTATATGATGCGTGCTCAAACACATGGTCCTGTACATAACTATTCTAAAGTGCAAGGCTATATGATTTTGGTATATGCATGCCATGCTATGCTTTCACACACAAAGCGTAAAAGTAAATGCGGTATGATTCAAAATGCATGCTTATATACTTTTTATATACATTATGCTGCCACATAACAACTTTACCTCATAATCATATTGCCATAAAGGCACATTCTTGGCAGAATAATTTCATCATAAGGAACATAATCATAATCATATTGCCATCAAGGCATATTCTTGGCATAATACTTTCATCATAAGGAACATATTACTTTTACGGAGTATGGAGCATCATGTCACAATTTTATACCAGTAGTCAATAGTCACATTAGGTAATATTGCCTGACACTTACCTCAAGTCTTTAACATTCTTTTATCAAAACATCACCAATCAGACAACCAAATATCAATCAAGCAGTCCAATGAGCTAGGATCTTGTGCACCTAATCAAATAGATATATATACATATCCAATCAGAATTTATTTCATGCTATTCCAATACTTTGCCAACAAGTTCTAGGCTTCTATTTCATGTACCTTCATCGAATTAAAGTGTTTTTAGTGCCCATATATATACTTCCCTTAGAATAATTTCATCCCTTGCTTGAACTACCATTTTTCCAATGTTTACATCATGAGTGGGTTCGGTTTTTAAGGCTCCTCCTAAGGGAATAATTTTCTGACTTCATCTCATCTTAATTAAATTTATACAACAACACTATCTAACATTTTTCCTAGGTTCCCACATGCATATATATACGGTTTTCACCATGCTTTCATTCCTAACAACATTCTACCTTATAATAATGCTACCAATGATTAACGGCAATTTAATTCCAAGGTTTTAACCAAGGCAAAATCGGTTAACCAAAAAAATTAAAGATTTCTATTCTCATTCTCAACTAAACTACATATGGTGCGCTAGGATGGACTAATAAGCATGCTGTAAATTAGTTTAATGCATGTAGAGCTAGGAGTATGATGCAGTCCCACAAAACAGTCCACCATTTTCACAATAATACTATTTCTATACTCACAAGTCGGGTTTAGGGGCTAGCATGCACTAGGTTCAAGACTAGACAAATGGCAGAAACAGTGGTGGAAGCAAGGAATGGAAATTAGTGAATAATTTAGCTTCCCATGACATGCTTGGAAACCGAAATAGAACAAGGAAAGATGACCAACAAATCTATTTTCTAAGACCAACATACCAACCAAAACGGTGCAGAGGGAAACAAGCGGATATGACACTCAGCTCACGGTTTAAAACAGATTTAGAGAAAAGGATTACCAAAAATAGATTTTGTTCCCTATGAATTATATGTCAGCCGAAACAGTGTGGAGTGGAAAGGAAGTTTGAAGCTCAACTTACAGGTTCACATGCGCACCTAGGACCACGACCAAGCAAGGAGCAATCCCATCACTTTTCCTCCTAGACTGAGATGAACAGTGCACGAAGAAAGTAGAAGAACACTGTTGGGTTTGGTCCCAAACTGCATGCAGCGGAGGGTAGCACCAAGTCGACCCAAGTCAAGTGTATCCAAGGTAATGCTGTCAAGGTCCTCTTCGGCATACAAGAACCAAAATCCCACGGTTCCAAAATGCAGGAGAAAGGGTGAGGAGTGGCACAATTGCATCCTTTTTGGCTACATGCATCGGCCAAACAAAAGCAAACAGAACTAAAGAGTTCGGTTTGTGCTTCTTAACGTGTCCTCAAGGCTACGAAATCTGAGAAAGGTTGACAACCTCCCTCTCCCCATGCTCCAGGAACTTGGTCTAGCTGTATGCCGTGGAAGTAAGGGACCCAAACAAAATTATGGATACCCTTCTGCCGAACAAGAGAGAGATGGTAGGCTAGTGTGCAGTCCCCTTGGCTGCTGCATTCAGTCGCCCAGTGAGTGAAGGAGATGGAAGCTTGCATGCTGGTCCTTCTCAAGAGAGCATCACGGTTTTTTTGTGAGAAACTGAAAGACTCATTCTCTGTTCTAAATATATAGAAGGACTTGGATTTGTTGTTCATAACAGTGGCATAGATAAAGAAGAATTGATGCAAGCCTTCGGTTGGAAGTGTGGCTGTACAAGGGAAGGAAGATATGCTTTACGGTTTATGGGACTTGCCTTAGGAAGACTCACGGCTTAGGGGAAAATGTGGAAGAGTAGAACATGCAATTCTTTTGCCTCCTCTCAAGGTGCCTACGACCATGAAGGAAGACAGAAGTGGCAGTGGGTTATACTTCCCTTGTGGTGCTTGGAGGAAAATGCGCAGGAATGAAGTGGTCTTTCTTTTTCACATGGAGAAGTGAAGTCTTAAAAGGAATGAAGGAGCTTGGCCGAACACAAAGAGGCGAAGGCCAAGTGTCCCACGAGATTGTAGGTGGCGGACATGCACAATGGAAGGAGAGATTTTTATTTGACACCTGGTGTTCATGCACCAGCCGAAATGAGTTGAATAAGGAAGACATTTTCAGCCAATAGAAATACATGCATAATGAGTGAACCAATCGAAATTCATGCAGGTTGATTTCCTTTAGGATAGCCGATGGATAAATGTAGAGGGATTTTAAGGTTAAATGGGCTCACCCTTTTTGTTTGGGCCGTGGCCCAAAGGGAAGAAATGGGTTCCAACATTATGTTCAAGGCTTTCCCAACATATGCACTAGCCCACAAAATTATTAACTAAGAGTTTATTCTTTGCAATAATATTAATCACATACCTTTAATGAGTACTTCTAAGTAGTGTTATGCTTTCTATATGTTATAATTAAATTATTCCTATACTCATAACTAGAATGTCTCATGCATAAAATAGGTACTCACCTTCTAAGGTAATACCAATAATTCCCTAATTTAATTTAACTTCGTCCTAAAGCAAACATTTGTATAATCCGAAGGCAAGTACTCTATCATATTCCGGATTGCAAATTAAATAGACTCCTAATTAAACGGGATGTTACACTCTCTCCAACTTATTTTGAAGTTTGTCCCCAAAATTCGCCTTACCATTACAAAATCGGTCTAAGTCTAGCACTTACACCTTTACACCATGCCATACAGTTCACTGCATTCATACAACCAGCTATAAAGGTCATCAACGTCTGAGAGCATTACCAACAATTTTGTACTTCACATGACCATTAAATAATATAGATATAATACAAAATCTAATTGTTACGGAAGGAATAAAATCTTCCTAAGCTTACTCATAATACGAGCAGTTTCCCGAGTTCCTTTTAAACATCAACAAATACCATAACGCGCAAGTAGAATAAAACAGACAAAGATCTTACTAAACCAAGAAACTCCAGCTATATAAAAAAAAATATTTGTAATAGAGCTCATGTTTTTAGAGCATAATTAATAGACAACTAAACCAATCCATTTGCATCACACTTCTTTACTTTATAAATTTTATTAATTATTACTGGCATAAGTCTAAGTGATTAACCTTCTAGTCATCCAATTTCGAATTATAAAACATAACAATAGACAAACGGCTTCTCACAATCTCTTTATTATCACTCACCCTTCATGTCACACTATACTATTTAGTCTACTGATCAAAAATTTAAAGGTTTTCACATAAAATGCAATTAACAAATCAGTGGCTAACATCAAAATTCTTAAGAATGCAGGGGTTCAACTAAGTAGTATTACCTCCTATTACCTGTACTATTATTAGGTTAATTATCTAAAATTTCGAATCACAAATGTTTCGCCTGCACAATGCACATGTTACCATTTAGAAATGCCATTATCTCTTACCTAATTATTGCCAATGACACGGATTAATTCACTATTCAAACCCATCACACACTTGCATTATATCCAGACTCTTACATTGATTATTTTACTCAATAGTATCACAGACATAATTCTATACCTATAAGCCTTCAGGAAATTAAGCAAGTAAAACAGAACATATTCCATTCTAAATCTTACACGAACAGAATCTTCCTAAAATCATAAAACTTCTATCCTACCTTTCATACATATCATGTTAAGTGGTACCTCTCATACAGTTCGTCAAAACATCCACATGAGGAAACTTCCTCGAGCTTTCCGCTGTCCTAGGTACCTCAGATGTAATTGACTCCACTGATCAGAGGATCCATTAACCATGATATGACTTTCAAATCAGAGACACATATTACAATTTGAAACAGACACCAAACACAACCCACCAAATAGACCAAGTGTTCATAACTCACGTTCACAATAGTCACATTCAAAATTCTAGTTACAGCTCATTCTGCAGTTAAAAAGGGACAAGTATAAATTACATTACAAGATCTCATTCATGCAAACACCAAATCTCAAGTTCTTTAAACAAATGATTAATCACATGCATGCAAGCAGTAGTACATCTACTCAATAAGAATATAGCCATAGTATATCATGAAGTTCACAAAAAAATTAGAAAACTTTTAAACCTAGAGTCTATAGCAGCGTATTTAAATTACAAATTGAGAGGCATATCAACTAAACAACAAATTATACAAAATCAGGATGTCCAACTAAATTCAACTCTTACATCAGGCACTCGATTCTTATATTAAATGTTCAAGAAACCATGTAGGTACAACAAAAAAATTCGCATTAGCATTAAATAGCATGGCATATACAAAAACAAATAAGGACAGAAGGTGAAAGAGGTTCATATTCGTTTTAGACTTAGAAGTTTGAGCACACATGCAATCTAATCAAGACAATAAACTCGGAAAAATGGAGTTTTCTTTCAGGCTCAAACATAGTGCAGTATAATGAGGAACAATGAACATCACTTGATTATTTATATTATGGCATAAACCAAAAGTGCAAAACAATCTTGGACAACGTATACACCAGGTACAGAGTTTCTAATTTAAACATACCTTCCTTCAATTCAGTTTAACTAATCAAGGAGACCAAGTGTAATTCTGTCTTTACTTTAACAGTGTATACATAAAACAAATTTAATCAATGATCGAGCATCAAGCAATGTTCAGCAATTTTAGTTATAATTTCATGCAGCAAGAAAATCGAATCATGCAGCTAAAACTTACATGTGACCGATGTTAGATGTTGGTGACCAATATATATTCATTAAATGCACAGACCGATTTGACCAAGTTACTTAAGATAGTGTTCATAAAGTAACCCAAACTTAAAATCATATTTATCAGTAGACGTCAGATTTCAGAGCCCAGAGTTTAAGAAGACTAACAGGTATAACCTGTGGCAATCATAGCTTATAGACAATCAACTTTTAGTTTCCCTATATAGCCCAATTATGTCATCAATGTGATGCCTCAATGCTTGCACACAAAAGTTTTATACTGAGTCAGTTAGAACCTTTTTATGCTTACTCAGGTATCAATTCAATTAGCCAACATAATAAGGAAAATCAATTGAGGTGTAACTCTATGTAATCATAATTTAACTGTTCAGTCCACCATGGTGTAAATTCAATTTAAAGTACCAATCCAACAAAACATGAAACATGCCAACACTTTATGAGCTAACAAGATATCTAACTGATGTGTGTCATGAAAGTTCTGTATGTTCAATTCATGTGAATTAATATAAAGAAAGGCTCAAGATTCTTACCACACAAAGTTAAAATAAATCTTCACACAGTCAACATAACACACATTTATACAATATCATTATCATTTATAATTTGCCTCATAATAATCATGAAAGAAGTATATATAAATGTGTCAATCAATAACTCATAACAACATAAAATGAAGTCCCGTTTTTAGCAATAACGTTTCACACACTAACCCGTTACTATGATCAGAAACAATACACTACATGCAAGTCCAAAAGTAATCCAAATCATACAAAGCAAGTTAATGCATATGAGCTAAGACGACAGTATCACTTTGTTTAACAGCTTCTTTCTCAAGAATGATGTCTAGTGCTAATTCACCATTAGAAAGTTTTGTATAAACAGTGGCCCCTCAGGTTAAAACCTTAATTAATACTAATTCTACGCTCTAAGAGCATTAAACGTATCTACTTAGATAATTGGCCTATCCCTACATTAATTTTCATACTTAAGCTACTGCTACCCAGACAGACTTACGCAATAAGTACATAATAGAATTTCTAAAGATTAACAGTTTCTACTGCCCAGTTATATACTACTATCATAGTACACAAAAAGTCATAAATCACAAAAATAGATAAATAACAACAGTAATTATCTACAGATGACTTATTATCATCCACAGCTCAAGATATAACAAAATATTCACATCAAATATATGTACATACAACTTGGCTTATAATTCATAGAAAACAGAATTAGTAATTCACCATAAATTCAAGTAACAATTCCATGTTCCACACCTAGTGATCAGACACATGTGTATCCTGTGATAACCATGATTATGCACATGCAATTTGCGTGATAGTGAGTTGATCAGGCTCACCACCTAGCAAGAGGATGGGCACAGTCATGTTTAATACAGTGTACTACCAGTATCATCACACCTCCAATCTAAGGTAATTTAACCAGTAACCCATTCACAACTAAGCTCAAACAGGATAATGCCGCCCCCCCCCCCCCCCCCCAATAATCTATTGTTCTCTCGCTCGCCTCGGATCTCCATTGCCTTTATAATTCTCTCTATTAATGCCACGACTAATAAATTTTGGAAAACCAAGCAAGATTAAATACTTGACTATTCGAAAGATATAACTTGAATAGTTGACTAAATAGTTTGAATTTAGGAAGTGGTAAAAGTCAATAAATATTTATTATATTTACTGGAAATAAATAAAAAAAGGACCAAGTAAAGTTAAAGAAAGACGAATTATTACATTCCTTTAATTTTCTATTTGGACTGTCCTGTCCATATGCACAAAACTATTCTATTTTGCTTAAGTAATGTTGAACTGTGGTAGATTAATAGCTAAGTCGATATCTTAAGAGGTGTAGTATGTCAATATGGAGGTGTTTAAAGAAGTAATGATATAGGCCAAAGCTCGAGGAGAGTCATCCATGGTGCTATATATATCGCATAAATTACTACGAAGGTGAGATTGTGTGTGCAAGCTACGATGACTATAAAACTCAACAGAATAACATCTCATAAAACTATTGAAAATTATATCCCTCGTATATTGGAGAGGAGAGATTTCATAGGGGGAATGAATATATTTTGTAATAATGATGAAAGAGTGAGCAAAAAATCATTAGTCGTTACCTCCAATTGTAGCACCATTGCAGTGAGACACTATTTTACCATTATATGTATACGATGGTGAGCTACGTAAGAACAAAAGAATTGCTAAGGTAAGGATCACATGTTCTCACGTAAGGGATATTACTTAACAGATTGAGCCCTCATATAACTTGCCCAATAAATTGGGCTTGTGTAGGCCGACAAAAACAAACCCAAAAAATACTCCCCAAATAAATTTGTTGTTACTCACATTTTCAATCAATTACCAATAAAACAATCAATATTAGACACTCATGAACTTAATAACTAGGTTAAATGTAACAGGTCAAATACATCAAACATATCCATGCATCTCTTTGAAACAGAAGACTTTGCACTTGAGGTTTTTATCAATTGAGCTATTTAAATAATGAGTTTTATATTTTTGATGCAATATGAGAAGGAAAAAATTTTACACACCATTCGATTATGTGTCCCACATGACTTTTTTTTAACGAGTCCCACATATTTTTGGATCTAGATCCTCTAATGTGAAAAAAACATGACATAATCATGTGAGAAATCATAATAATGCAAAGGTGGATCAATGATAATAAAAGAAGAGAAAGAAAAATATATTATAATAGGTAATTATAAAATCATAACCATTGATTTATCTTTCTATGGTTGTAATCTTCCCACATAACCATGTGATATTTTTTTCCGCAGGGAATCCATTTCCCATATTTTTTTTGTTTGACATAAAAAGGTTCATCTCAAACACGAGAATTAATATAGAAGTTATATTTAATTAGCTATATATTTGTTTACCAAAAAAAAAAAACAGCTATATATTTGATGACCAAAATATTGTAGGTTACAAAGAAAGAATTTCCAATATAGAATTTTTCAAGATAACAACCAATCATACTTGAAACCATCCTCTTTTTGTCTAAAAAGATTAATATTGTGACAATGACTCTTCTTCAATAATCTTCACTCCCCGATGCTAAACAAAACATTTTCTCTAAGTCCGGTGATGGTAAGAAGCACAACAAACACATAACTAAACAGAATTTGACTCCCAGAGTGTGAATTCTATAGATATTAGGACTAAGCAGATCGAGACACCACCACAAAATATATAACAAACACAGTAACACAAATCAATTTTAACGTAAAAACCTCTCTTATTGTGAGGAGTAAAATCACGGGACCGTAATCCACCAAAATCTCCACGTACAAAAATTGTCCCAACAACTCGACCCAATTACAACAACAATAAACAACTCAAATACAAATGGTACAAAGAAATAAAAAGATAATCACAATTACTTCAATGTATAAAAAAAGAAGAGATAATCACAATATACAGGTTATACAAGATAATACTACTATCACGAGAAAAATCCAGACCAAAATTCCACCATTCATATTATGGAGTTCAGTGAGAGGGAACCCAGGCCCACTTCTGGAGTTCAGTGCTTTGGCCATAAGCACAAACTGCACACAACAAGATAGAGACCATTAGTTATATTCATAGTAAGTCTGTTTAATAATAATAATAAAAAAAAAACGATTAACAAAAATGCTCACCATGAAGGAAAGTTAATACAAATGAAATCTTTGTGTGATGACATCTCCATATCCTTCTAGAAAATGTTTTACGTGTTGCAGACTTGCAGTGTCATTTGCATGAACTTTACAAATGATCGCAGCCTGTAAAATAGATACATGAGGATATGAGGAATTTCATAAATTGAGGAATCACGGATATTCATTCCGCATTGTTGCCTTCCTTTCTAGCTCTACATAAAATTTTAGAATTCCCCCATAACAAAATTTTACAATCTCATCTTCAATGACTCAATGTGATCAAAATATACCCAAATACCAATAACAATATTGTAATTGAAATTGGGCTAATACCAATCAGATAACCTAATTCAAGTTTTAATCCATAAAAATACTGCACACTTCACGAGTGACCTGCAGGACTAAATGTAAAAAGATTCAACAAAATTTTCAGTAGGTGCTTACTTGCTCACGAGCCCACCAAAGAGGCTTCCCTGCGCACAATGCAACCCAAACTGCATATATCAATAAGAAAATCTTGACCGTAGCTGCTATCTCTTCGGCTCCCTTGGAAAAGCTGTTTGAAATGGTATCCCCAAGAAATGCTACGAGACATCAGAGTAAAGCACAATAAGAATATACCTCTGGATCCACCCAGTTTTGTACAGTTCAGATACAAATCCAGCTAATTGTTGACTACAGAAATCCAAAGTTACTATAGTTGAAAATAAGGATACAAAGTACACATCAAATCCAAGTATATTATAATGGCCACAAATAATCAATAACAGTATAGACAAATCCAATAGAAATGTGAAGCAAGCATCTTGAAGAGGTGAATGAAAATGAAGTATCCATACATATATGATGAGCAAGACACGTACGTGCATCCGAATTACCTGTTGAGAATCCCGCATCAGGAAACCCGTCTATCATTCGCTAGAATGAAGGGGATGTGGGAAATTTTGGGCCAAATTAGCGGGTCCCTTGTATTGCACCGTTCTTCCAGCAAAGGACTTGCATAGATTTTGAGTAGTTTCAGAGAGGGAGGCAGCCTTTCTCCCGCCATATTCTGCAGCTTGTGACAAAGTCCAATTCTTAATTCATGAAGGGAGGTGAGGTGGAGAAGCTCCTTGCAGTTCAACGTCTCCATATTTTCAAACTCAGACAGCCGCAGAGTGTTAAGGGAGGGAAGCTGAGGCAACAAACCGTCCTTCGGGAATGACTTGAAACTCTCACATGATGATGATCCACCTTCAATCCAAAGATGAGTGAGACCCTGATGCATGCCCATCGATGATATGCCGCTCAATAGTTTCTCGCAATTGATGATCTTGAGTGTTGTCAAGTTAGGCGGCAGACCCCCTTCCGGAAATGAATCAATTTCTGGGCATTTCGATATTGACAGTTCTTCTAACTTTGGCAGAAGAGTATTCATCTCACAAGGCAATGACGTCAACTTGTTGCAAGCGCGGAGGTTTAGACGAGTCATGTTGGGTGCAGCAAATCCTTCGATGGGAAAAGATACAAGATTGTGGCAGGATCCGAAACTGCGCTCTTGAAGAGTAGAAAGCAGTGACTGTGACCCCATAAGTGATTCCATATTTTCACATTCATCGATTGTCAGACTCCTGAGATTAGGAAAGGTCTCCAATGGAAAGGTGGTATACTGCTTGCATCCCATAATTTCAAGTTTTTTCAATGCAGGAAGGTGGCTAGGAAAATCTCCCATAAAGCTGGGACAATCAGATATTTCAAGCTCCTCAAGTTTAGGAAAAGCAGTCTCTGATTCAGACGAACACCACCTCTCCCAACATGACAATCCCCAAAATGACAAATACTCCAAGGACGGAAAAGGTGTTTCCAAAGAAGAATGATCATTCTCACTCTTGTAAAACTCGGGACCAATTTCCACCAGCAAATCAAAATCTGCAATCTGCAAGGACTTGAGAGAGGGTAATTGTCCAAGTGAAGGGAGCATACAACAATTCCTACAAGACCGAAGTTTTACACGAGTCATATTGTGGTAAGAAGAATGCCCTACCCAATCTGGAAATATTGTACCCCTGTACCCCTCAATGCTAAGCTCTTTCACGCCTTTGTGAGGTTGTAACTTGTCACATATTTTTGTTTCAGTGGACGTGCTGGTTGTAGTCATATCACTATCCCAAGACCACTCCAACGTCAATTTGTCAATGTGGGTCTTATCCATTATCCTTGCTTCCCCTGCTTCATCAATCGTAACATTCTCCAATTTTCTAATACAAAGTGATCCATGAAGACCTGAAAGTGCTCCCAATTCCTTCATCCCATTCTCTTCATGCTTGTCCACAACAAAGCAACTTAAAAGCTGCAAATGATTTATTTTGCTCAATCCTGGAGGCATCTCTTTTAAATGAGTTCCTCTAATATCAAGATGTCGCAAGTTCACAAGATTTCGCATTTCACTTGGCAGCATAGTCAGCCGAAGACACCAATACAGCTTCAACGTCTGCAGATTGTACAAATTACTCAATGATTCTGGCAATGCTTTGATTGTTGTCCAGGAGAGATCCAAGTAACGCAGATGGATCAATTCACCTATTGAATCAGGCAATGCTTCAAGTTCGCTGAAGTGAGAAAATGATAAAACTCTTACGTACTTCAACTTCGATATGATGGTTGCCACACTTTCAGAGTTGAATGAAGGATCTGAAAAATTGATTGGCAGAAAAGTCCTCAAAAAAATTGATTTATCAATGCCAACAACTTTTTCTGAAGTGGGATGACTAATCTTTCCATACGACAAATGACGAGTACGATTTGTAATCTTGTCATCATTCCCAAGTTCTTCTGATCTAGAATAGAAATCTCCAGCAACAGAAATGGCCAAGTCATGCATGAGATCGTGCATCACAAAAGACTGGTCATCATCAGTATTAAACTGTTTGAAAAATGATCTGGAGGCTAAATCATTAAAACACTTACAACCAACTTGTTCTAAAGTCTCTGTTGTCTTTGGTTGCGGTAAAAGATCTTCTGCCATCCATAATAAGATTAATTCATCTTTATCAAATTCATAATCCTTGGGATACAATGAACAATAAACAAAACAACGTTTTAAGTGTGGAGGGAGATGGTAATAACTTATCCTCAATGCTGGAATAATTTTACTCTCCTCTATAGGAAGTTCCCAAAATTTACTGTTCAAAATAGAATTCCAGCTACTGATTTCATGCGTTTGCAAGAGGCGACCAAGGGTTTCTGCAGCTAAAGGTAATCCCTTACACCTCTCAACAATCTCTCTGCCAATTTTTTCTAGAGTTGGATTACCACCAGATTCTGGAAAACATGCATTCTTTGCAAGTATTGACCAACAGTGTTGGTCAGACAACCCGTGCAGATGGAAAGGAGTACATGTTTGGACTGATGAACCATTTGCACTTTTGAATGCTAAAGCAACCAAATCGCTACGGGTTGTTACAAGAATTTTACTTCCTGTAATTTCGTTTTGAAAAGGCGCTTTAAGAATATTCCAACCATCACTATCAATATTCCAAACATCATCCAAAACAACAAAGAATTTTTTTCCTGTCAGTTTATCCTTCAAATCATTTTGGAGTAAATTGAGAGTAGTCAAATTACAAGGACTACGTGTAAGTTCCTCTATTACAGTCTTTGTAATTTTAGCAATATCAGATTCCTCGGACACACAAACCCATGCTTTTAAATCAAACTCCCTCATCAAATTCTCATTGTTGAACACCCATCGGGCTAAAGTGGTTTTTCCAACCCCACCAATGCCCACAATAGGGACAACAGATACTTTATCTTCACTATTCCCAGATAAGATTTTTATTATAGCATCTTGATCTTGTTCCCTGCCATATATATCCCCTTTTACTAGAGATGTTGATGGAGTTCTCCAAGACAAGTTCTCTCTAGGAATCTCTTTCAGACCAAGAATATCTTTGTATTTTACAATATTTTCTAGCCTGCTAGTGATGTCTTCAATCTCACTTACCAGCTTCCTATCTCTCAAATTGAGAAATCGAGACAGAAAGTTACTTACCTCCTTTTGAGTGGCAGCTTCAGTAGAAACTTGGTCCAGCAAGTCATCTGCCACATAGACAGCATCTTTGAGATCATCGAGCCAGTCCTTCACAGCAGCATCATAAATTTGTTTATGCTCAGCGTCATTAAGCACCGCCTGAACAGCATACAGGGTAGTCTTCAACCTTTGGAGCAACTTGTTGTCAAGCTTCTTGCCTCGGATGAAGTTAGCAACCTCAGGGGAAGAGAGCCTGTCGAAAACAACATTAATAAAACCAGAGAGAAAAGCTCCACCCACTAGAGCACCCGCCATAATATCAAGAATATATGATCAGACTCAAGGAGAGGAAAAGTAAGGAGATGGTTGTAGGCTCTGAACTAAAACTCTGTTCTTTGTAAAGAGTATATGTTCAGTCATTGTGCTCACAGTGACTGGGTCACTGAGATATATTATAAAATTTGCTTTGGTAGAAGTGGAATTGCTTGCCAGCTCCACGATATGCTTTTTTAATTCATGCTTGAAAGATGCTCCTACATTAATTAAGACAGGCTCGTGGAAAGTTTCAACATGGACTAGCCTTTCGGATAACACAGACTCTTTTATTAAGCCAATAACTTACCTACTTGTTTGAAAGATGCGACATAAATAATAAATTAGACAGTTCTTTGAAAGTTTCAACTATTGTAATTTGTCGTTATGCCTTTATAAGAACCACACCCGATTTTGTTATTATATGGTCTCAGAATATACCACAGCATATCCCAATACCTCTTCTCACGTCATTTTATTTTATTTCCACAATCACAAAAATAATATCCCCAAAGACAGCAATATTTGTTGGTATATGTATTTGATTAAAAAAAAAAAAAAAAACACTTAACTTAAGCTAATTCTTCTTCATGTGAAGAATGATCTTGAAACTGACAGCCAAGGGAGCAAACGATTATCAATATGCCAATTAGAATTACGACAATATTTTAACACGAATTATGATATCAACAAAATGATTTACTCAATGAAACTTTGATTATGTCTGTATTTAATTGATGTGTTAGATTAACCAGTTAAAATGAGGTCATTAGTAAATATTTCCACTTATAATTTTCTGCCGAAGTTAATCCACAATATTAAACTTGGTAATATCTTGTATGATTCTAGTAATGCATGTGGCCTCAGTTATTAGCTAATCCCATGTTAGAAAAATTCTCTTAAAAGCACACTACGTTCATGAATCATGAATGAATTTCTAAATCCATCAGTAATTAAATTACTCGAATGCTCATTGAAAACTGACATGAGATGTGACATTTGGAAGAATTCTAGTTTTCTAGCAAATAATAAATCAAAGGGATAGGGGCGGAAATATAAGAAAAAAGATAGATATAAGAGTAACTTTATTACCAAAAAAGATAAAGGACCACAAATTTTTTTTTTATAATATATTAAAAAAATCCCTCAATACGCGCTTAGAATTTGCTGCCGCATATCTCGATACTCTTCATGTCATTTTAATTTCACAAATATAAAACGAATCCGTAAAGAGAGCGATGTTAATTATCATATATATTTTAGAAAAAATATTTATCTTTTTAAATGACACAATTTATATTATTTCACTTTCACAAATAATAGGATCTACACTTTTATTTTTGTTTGTCAACTCCTCCTTCTCTTTATCTATATCTTTCTCTTCTTTAAAATGACATAACTTTACGTCATTTTAAATGACAGACACTTTTTCCATATATTTTTTCTACCATAAACAAAAACAACATTTTGATAAATTTTCTAGAATTTTTTAAAATAAAATATATTAACATATTCGTGACGAACTTTTTTGTATTGAAGAATTAAAAAAATTATAATTAAAATTATGAATGTTATTGTTGCAAATATATCTTTTGTGATAAAAAAAATTGTAATCAATTTCAATTTTTATTTTTTAAGGTAACTTTCCTGTAAGTTCGAGATAAGCAGGATGTTTACAATTTTTACTTTCACTAATTAAATATAGAAATGATCGTAATTTTTTCATGTACCTTACATGAGAATTATCCTATGTGTTTTTCAAATCCAAAGGGTGGCTTCAAGCTGATGAAAATTGTGACTTACACCTGAATAGTTAATAGTTGCTCCAACCTTTGGATATGTATGTAGACCAAATCTAAACCACTTTTCCCTTGGTCCCTCTGGCTTCAACACACACATAAATCTGGCAAAGCAGATCCCCCTCCCTACCGTTGATCTTCCCAAACATTACCACAAGAAACTCACAATCCAACCGTCCAACAATCCCAGTGCCAGACAGCTGTTCAGCGGATGCGAGGCCAATATATTACCACTGCAGGACCTGCAACGCATTTAAAGCAACCTGCTCCTTGCCATTCTCGGACCTGCAACGCATTTAAAGCAACCTACAACCAACAATTTGTGGGGTTGATTGCTGCTGGTTGCGTTGCATATGCAGATTTGACGAATATTAGCATTAAAATTAGTGATTATAAGCAATAATTTTTTTTTTACGTATAAGTGAAAATTAAAATCCAAATCTCTTATCACTGGACGAATTCTAGTGGATTGATTACGAGCAATACTTAAAATTTTCATTCTATTTCTCTCTTAATTGAGATGTTTATGATTAATGTAAAAATTTTAAGAGGGAGTGGGAGTGAAGAAATCAAAAGCCTATAATTTGATGACAAGTAAAAGTTTGAGGGGGCGGAGAAAAAAAATTTGTCCAAAAATCTTGATTTTTAAAAATATAAATTTTACATCCAATTCACTTTATGATAATATTAAAAAAATTAAAATTTAGAAAAATTTAATTTTTCAGAAATCTTGAATAACACACTAGCAAACGACCCTGACTGTATCATAATGATTTGTCATTGGCACTAAGTAAAAGTTTCTTGCCAGCCTGTTTATTTAAGACAGCTAGGTAGCGTGTAGAAGTACATCACATGACATGTTAAGATAATGGGTTTTATAAGAAGTATGTTATAGAAAAAATGATTGTATTATGTTATAGAGATTCATTTTGTGTGTCAGAATTTTTTATTTTTATTTTTGCTACGGACCCGACAAAATATTGTGTATCTAAGAATTTTTTTATTATATTAAATAATAGATAATAAACCTTAAGATAATACATTTATAGGTAATATCTACACTGTCATCAAAACTGACAAAGATAATTACATACCAGCTTTTGCAAACAGTCCATGCCTATAATGATAGAGCCAGGAAGAAAGAAGAAAGAGAGATGGTGGGCACCAACCAAAACACTGATTGAAGGGACTTATCACAAGAGGACAAGAAAGTAGCATAACCTTGTTGAGACCCCATGAGTTCAGACAAGAAGGATCATGAGGATGAACAGAGGAATGCATCTACCAAAGATGCACCACTGGGGTTACTTAGCACATCTCAAAAGGGTTCTAATCTCACTAGGGACATAACCAACTCTCTAACACCCAGCACCAAATCTAAACCACTTTTCCCTTGGTCCCTCTGGCTTCACCACACACATAAATCTAGCAAGGCAGATCCCCCTCCCTACCGTTGATCTTCCCAAACCATTACCACAAGAAACTCACAATCCAACCGTCCAACAATCCCAATGCCAGCTGTTCAGCGGATGCAAGGCCATTATATTCCCACTGCAGGACCTGCAACGCATTTAAAGCAACCTGCTCCTTGCCATTCACGGACCTGCAACGCATTTAAAGCAACATACTGAAACAACAACCCCTCTAAAAAAATCCGCAGTAAATCTTCCCCTCTTAGAAAAGAGATAACATGATACTGTATGTAATTATAATCATACAATTATTAATTAATAATGATAAAAGAAAAAAATATATTAAAATAAATAATTACTGAAACATAATTATTTACAATATTATTAAATTCGGATCAATTATTGATTATTAAGTTATTGAATTAATGATTCAATTAATGAATTATTGGTTAATTTATATGAACCTGTTCTGTCCTGGGGAACCAAATATGTATATAAATTTATATTTTATATCAATTATATAATAAATATTTTAAATGGTGTAAGTAAATCAAAAATTAAATATAACCTAGTAATAAATAAAGGTTCATTTTTTTTACGGTCAATATAGATAACTTATCTACAGTGAGCCCAAAACGACAACGTTTTGAGGTGAAAATCAAGATATTTTTGTAATTATAGTTTATTTTAGGGTTATAATAATCTTTTTCATTATAATTTTTTAACTCAAAACGACGTCGTTTTATGAGCGAATCTAGATAACTTATCTACATTCCCTTTAGAAACATTAAAGCCAACAAATAATATGATTTATATCTTCACAACAAGATTCTATCCCCAATAAATACAATTTTGAAACAATTTTATTAAATAATATGATAAATATATTAAATGATGTATATTAACCAATAAACAAATGTATCCCCGTGATAAATTGTTATTTGCTATTTTCGTGAAGAAAAAATAAAAAACACTTTTCCACTCACGCCTCCCACAGGTGTATTAGCCACATCACTCGCGCCTACGCTAAGCATGACCACTCAATCCCCATCCAAGTGAGTGGGCCGAGTATTGTGCCTAACTCAGACGTGATCCAGCAGCATATCTTGCCCACATTGGGTGCGACTGATGTAGTTTTTATCTATTTAAACTTCTCTCTTCTTTTGCACTTTTCACAACTATTCTCTATCATAAATTCTTCCTTTTACATACAATTTTAATACCTTATTCATGTTCTCTTGTATCTTCTTTATATATATTTAAGAATGAATTTACATTCTAATTTTAGTGAGGTGTGAGTAAATAATATAGAAATAGTTATATATTTATAATTATTTATTTAAATTGCAATAAATTATTTTTCCCCCCAAATTTAAAACCTCACGGACGAGGTTAGTCTTCCAGGAGGGTGAACTAATCCACAACCCAAGCAACACAAATCAACCCGTATCAAAAAGAAACCAGCCCATCTAAAGGATTATTTCGCATAACTAAGCCCAGTAGAGGAATTGTTGAATATTTTCTTAACTTTTGTTGTTTTTATGGTTTCTAATTTCAGTCCATCGTATTTCTATTAAGTTTGTTATTTACTGAATTAAATAAGAGAGAGAAGTATTAATGAAAAGTCAGAAAAAGAATATTCAACAATCTCTCTCTCACCTTCTTCACTCCTCTCTAAAAAAAATTCTAAAACCCTATTGTTCCGCATGGCCCAACGCCATAATGGCCCAATGGCCTAAGCCCAAACTCTCTTTTTCTTATCCACGTCAGCCTTACCAACCCGTCAGCTTCTCTGCATCCAAGGCGATTGTACTCCCTAGGTGAGACACGAAAATGCCTCACCTTGGGATTCTAACTCCCTCGAAGACCACCACAGGTGCTGTAAGTGGTGACTATAGTATCGTCATACGCTGACACTGCCAGGGACATCGCCAGGCACAGGGGTGCATCACTGCTATCATAGCAGTAATACAGCCACCCCTAGCTGATCCCAAGGAGGGTTAGCCCCTTCCTCACCAACCCACACAGAAGGAACACCTCCTTCCCTCTATAAATACCTCCTTCCTCACACCAGGAAGGGCATCTTATGTATCGTTATTCCGTCCATTTACATTGAGTCACACATACACACACCCTAACCCCCATTATCATCTGTTTACATCATACTTGGAATAGTACCTCCTAGCTTAGTCTCTATCTTTCCTAGAGGTATAACTCATACAGTGACTCCATCCCTAAAGGGAACATAGTGGGCTTGAAATCTGGATTTGTTCCTGCAACTTTACTCTATAGGGTTCAGTACAAGGTATTGAATTCTTCCATCTCTAGGGTCCTCAAACCCAGAAAAAATGGAGAGACAACTTTGTTTCGCACTAACACATCATGTGCAAATGTGACTATTCCCAAAACAATCAACTGGACTAACGTAGTTCTTCTAGAAAAGTGTTGTCTTGAGAAGGCAACTCCTGCTCAACCTAGAGAGTCACTCCAAACTTCAAAGATATCAAGTAGTATCCTTCTGGTGCTGTTAAAATCACTTTTGACAGGAGAAATTCTTTCAATTCTACTAGTTCTTCCAGATCTGTCCAAATTCAAGATTTTCAATCTGAAGATTTCCAATCAGCTCTTCCAAGAAGATCTTTTTCCACAATCTCTGAGCCTAGTAGGTTCAACCTCCATCTTCAAGGATTAGATACCACTTCTTCCATTCCTAAACCAGCTTACCAAAAGGACGAAGAAGAAGAACACAAATCTATTCAATCTCCAACCTACTCTTCTATGCATGATTTTTATGATCTCGTCTAAGTTCATAATAAATAAGGAAACCTTAGGAAAGACTTCAATTCTAAGGATCGAACTCCTGCTCAAAGAGAATAGTTCTTCCAAAATTTTAAGGGAATTAACAGAAAAATAATTCAAGAAGAATTTTATAACTTTCTTAACAAAGCAAAGTTAAATATTCCTTCCTTCGATTGGTTTCTTGCTTATTATGTTTCTACTGGACATTGATTATCCATTCAAAACTCCACAATCTGCAAATGTCATCACTGTTTGGCATCTGAAGGAAGGAGAAGTTGTCAAGCCTGAACTTCCTCCAACTGTTCATTTCCAACTCCCTAACTCTCATGACAACAAATGCAGTTTTGTCAATGCTTCACCTTTTAAGTCTAAAGAAGAAACTGAAGCATTTTCTCCAAAAGATATGAGAAATCTAGTGGAAGAATCAAATTATACTAACAAATATCTTCAATCTTTAGGTGAAAAACTTAATCAATCTATTAAAAGTGAATTTGTTAAAGGTGAATCTTCTTCTTCTAACAAAGTCCTAGAAAAACCTTTATTCAAACCTTTCAAAATGACTGAAAAACTTAAGAAAGATTTTGCAAAATTAAAATCTTTTCCTAAAACCAATTAGGATCAAAATGAATTATTACAAAACATTAATGAGAGATTAATTTCCCTGACTGTTCCAGATACACCTCAATCCTCTGAGCAAGAGACTCAACACTATCGTCCTCTCACAAGAATATCTTCCAAACAAGTCAACATTTTAAGTCAGTGTGATGAATCCAAGAATCGGATAATAATTCTGAAATCAAAATTAATCCTACAAATGGAATTAATAACCGGAAAAATCCATCCAAACTTTACTGTAAAAAAGCCACTGCTCCTAATTGTAACACCCCGTGTATACCCGGAATATTAACATTACATCGTATTAAGCAATGCTTAATTAAAAATGCGGAATATTCTTTTTCCTTTTAATTATGACATCATTATCAATTACCAACTTGATTACTTAATCAATTTCATAAAAACCAATGCTTATATGAAGATTGCAAGATGACTAACTGAAATACCTCATAACATATAGATAAGTGTGTATCTAAAATCACGGATCTACATCACGTAGTCCGGACAATATCCTGATACATTATTACAACTTCAAATAAAACTAAGACGTAACCAGTCTACGTGGCAAGGACAAACCCCATGCTCACCAAATAAACAACATCGGCATCCAAGTCTCAACATAATACTCCATAAACAAAAATGAAGCTAACAGAACATCATCAACAGGCAAAATCAGCATATAAATCAGCACTATCTAACTCAACTTTGGCCTCCTGCCACCTAAGGTCTCAACATTACCTGAACCTGAAATAAGCGTCCCCAAATGTAGGGTGAGATCTCTAATCAACGAAATCTCAGTAAGACAAGGGGTCCTCAAGGATCTTCCACCTCAAGTTCACTTACATGTGCAATATAAGTTCTAAAAACAGTAATTCAATATAAGTCCCAAAACTATGCAGTCCAACAGATATCTATGACATGTGTGTTTATCGCTATCTACTGGCTAGAGAAATGCAGGAATACGTCTATACCTACATGAGTACAAGGAACACCGCTTGCACCTCACCCACAGCCTCACCATCTTGTATGTACTACATACTCAGGCTTACCGTATAGGTGGACATCACATGCATATCATAAAAGCACATTGCATATAATAGCTCAACAACATTTCCAAAACATCAAAGCATGTAACACAACATGCATATAACCATGTCCCCATGGGACATGGTGGAACCACAACATAGCTAAACCGAGGACACGAAAGCTTACCTCTTAAGCTAGCTATCCAAGCCACAAGCTCAAAGTCCAAACACAGCAGTATCACAATCCGTTATGGACCATAAACATGTCAATAAACATGCATCTCAAGCATACAATATAAAGACAACTCATTTCCTTTACGTTTTACGTCTTAAGGCTTCTAATAAAGCCATAAGCCCTTAATCACATGATTCTGACTTAGTCCATTAATTACAGAAATTCAACTTCCTTAATCTAGGGTCCACAAACCCCAAATAGCCTACTGTATGAACAGTCAAACTACTGTTCTTCGAAATCCCAGAATATCCGGATACCATATCCGGATATGCAATATCCGGATATCATACCCGGATATGCAATATCCGGATATCCAGATCCCCATATCCGGATATCTGCTCGACAAATATCCGGATATTTTACGACAGAATGCAGTTCTGCATTTTCGTGAAGATATCCTTCCAAGGTCGGGTTTTTACCGATTAAAGACCCTAAAGCATGCATTTCTAGGTGTGTTTGACATTACCCAACGTTAAGTTATCATCTTTTAGCCTTTACATGCATCAAGGTTCCATTTTTAACTAAGAAAACTCAAGTTCAACGGTGGTGATCATACCACAAGCCAAAACAGGGGTAGATGATGCTCTTGGAGCTCTCTCAACTGCTTCAAAACTCAGGTCATACAAGGTGCACGAAAATGGTGAGAAAGGTTGATCCTTTAACACCAAAGGTCACCACTTGGACCACCAAAATCCAAGACAAAGCTCCCTTCAACTTAAAACCACCAAGAACAGAAACTTAGCCCACAAGACACACCTCCCACAGCCTCTACACTCAGAAAAGAAGCTCACCTCACACTCACAACACTAGACCCAAGTGTTTACAAGCTCAAAGATGCAAGGAAACAAGTAAAGGTGATCACTTGGTCAAGAAAATGGTGAAGAAAGGCAAAGAACTCCAAACCCAGCTGACCAATACCAACACTCACGCAGGAATTTCTATTTTCTAGAGCAATGTGCCCTTAACATGAGTATATATAGCCATTTCAAAATAAAACACATTGTATTAACTTAATTAGCTACACTTATAATTTTACAAGAATTATCATATTTTTATCTTATTTTTCTGAACAACTTTCCGGTACGCGCTTTTCCATAGCCAGTATCAGTTCTGGCACCAATTCTCATTATTTTGACTTGAAACTTGTTTTACAAGTCCTACATATTATTCTAATAATTATCATGCACTCATTATAATTTTCCGGGATACTTTTTCGGTACGTATTTATACCGACTAGCAAAACCGGTATCTGCACTTTTCTTCCGAAAAACGACTTTCAGCATTCTTATCCACTTACTATAATTATTTAAGCCACATAATAATTATTAGGGTCAATTATGGAATCATTTCCTAATTTATCACAATTAATCAGTTAATTTCCTTAATTAGCGGTGCGGGTTCTTACATTCACCCCACCTTTTTAAGGATTTTGTCCTCAAAATCAGAAACATACTTGTCTCGGAAGTCGGGGTACTGCTGGAGAAGCTCGTCCTCTCGCTCCCACGTACACTCTTCAGGAGTGCGTCCAGTCCACTGTTCTTTAATCATCGGAATGGTCTTATTCCTCAGCTGCTTCTCGCCACGATCGAAAATTCTAAGTGGTCCGACGGGAGTCTTTAGGTTCTCCCGAACCTCCACATCATCAGGTTGCACCACGTTCGAAGGATCTGCCACGTACTTCTGAACCTGAGACACGTGAAACACATCGTGAATATTGGCCAAGTTCAGAGGCAAGGCTAACCGATAGGCAACAGGTCATACTCTACCAAGAATCTGGTATGGCCCAATAAACCGCGGGCTCAGATTCCTCACTCCGAGTGCTCGTCCAACACCGGTGACAGGTGAAAGTATCACAAACACGTGCTCACCCTCGCTGAATTCCAGAGGTCGATGCTTGACATCATAGTAGCTCTTCTGGCGATTCTGCGCCTGCTTCAACTTTTCACGGATCATCAGGATCTGCTGGGTGGTATCTTGGACAAAGTCCAAGCCAAAAAGTTCTTTGTCCCCAACCTCAGACCAACAAGTAGGAGCCCGACACCTCCTACCATACAGTGCTTCGTAGGGCGCCATGCCCAGGCTAGCATGAAAGCTATTGTTGTACGAAAGCTCCACCAACGGAAGGTACCTATCCTATGCCGAATCCTGCTCCAACGTGCAAGCTCGCAACATGTCCTCCAAGGTCTAGATGGTCCTTTCAGTCTGTCCATCAGTCTGAGGGTGATAGGCGGTACTCAATCTCAACTGCGTACCAAAAGCCTCCTACAGCGCCTCCCTATCACTGATGATACTCTCGGGCACCCCGTGAAGTGTAACACCCCGTGTATACCCGGAATATTAACATTACATCGTATTAAGCTGAGCTTAATTAAAAAATGCGGAATATTCTTTTTCTTTTCAATTATGACGTCATTATCAATTACCAACTTGATTACTTAATCAATTTCATAAAAACAATGCGTGTATGTAAATTGCAAGACAACTAACTGAAATACCTCATAACATAAAGATAAGTGTGTATCTAAAATCACGGATCTATATCACGTAGTCCGGACAATATCCTGATACATTATTACAACATCAAATAAAACTTAAGACATAACAAGTCTGCGTGGCATGGACAAACCCCTTGCTCACCAAATAAACAGAAAAGTCAACAAGTTTCAGCATAAAACTCCTTAAACATAAATGAAGCTAACAGCATAACAACAACAGGTACAATCAGCATATAATCAGCACTATCTAGCTCAACTCTGGCCTCCTGCCACTTGAGGCCTCAACATTACCTGAACCTGAAATAAGCGTCCTCAAATGTGGGGTGAGATCTCTAATCAAAGAAATCTCAGTAAGACAAGGGGTCCTCAAGGATCTTCCACCCCAAGCTCACTTATATGTGCAATATAAGTTCTAAAAGCAGTAATTCAATATCAGTTCCAAAACTATGCAGTGCAACAGATATCTATGACATGTGTGTTTATCGCTATCTACTGGCCAGAGAAATGTAGGAATACGTCTATACTTACATGAGTGTAAGGAACACAGCTTGCATCTCACCCACAGCCTCACCATCTTGTATGTACTACATACTCAGGCTTACCGTATAGGTGGACATCACATGTATATCATAAAAGCACATTGCATATAATAGCTCAACAGCATTTCCAAATCATCAAAGCATGTAACACAGCATGCATAAACCCATCCCCATGGGACATGGTGGAACATCAAAATGGCTAAACCGAGGACACGAAAGCTTACCTCTTAAGCTAGCTATCCAAGCCACAAGCTCAAAGTCCAAACACAGCAGTATTACAATCTGTTATGGACCATTAACATATCAATACACATGCATCTCAAGCATACCATAAAAAGACAAAGCCTTTATTTTACGTTTTACGTCTTAAGGCTTATAACAAAGCCACAAGCCCTTAATCACATGATTCTGACTTAATCCATTAATTACAGAAGTTCAACTTCCTTAATCTAGGGTCCACAAACCCCCAATAGCCTACTGTATGAACAGTAAAGCTACTGTTCTTCGAAATCCCAGAATATCCGGATATTCCTCGGGGCATATCCGGATATGCAATATCCGGATATCTCACTGACCATATCCGGATATACAATTTCCGGATATCCAGATCCCATATCCGGATATCTGCTCGACAAATATCCGGATATTTCACGACAGAATGCAGTTCTGCATTTTCGTGAAGATATCCATCCAAGGTTGGGTTTTTACCGATTAAAGACCCTAAAGCATGCATTTCTAGGTGTGTTTGACATTACACAAAGTTAAGTTATCATCTTTTATCCTTTACATGCATCAAGTTTTCATTTTTAAGCATAAAAACTCAAGTTCAAAGGTGATGATCATACCACAAGCCAAAACAGTGGTGGATGATGCTCTTGGAGCTCTCTCAACTGCTCCAAAACTCAGGCTCAACAAGGTGCACGAAAATGGTGAGAAAGGTTGGTTCTTTGAACAACAAAATGGTTCCTTGAAGCTCAAAAAGCAAACACCAAAGCTCTCACAACAAATCCAACTAAGTCAGCCCCAACACCACTCACCAACAGTGGCTGAACACTTCCCCAAGCCCACTCTTCACCCTCACAAGACACTCACTCAAGTGTTTACAAGAAGAAAGTGTGAAGAATCAAAGAAAAGGTAGCAACTTTGCTCAATAATGGTGAAGAAGCAAACGAACATATTCTGGTCAGCCACACAAAGAGTCTCACGGAGGAAATGGTAGTTATCTAGGGTTATGTGCCAAATAGGTGAATATATAGCCAAAACCACTTAAACACGCAACATTAGCCTTAATAGCTACGCAAAATATCTTGATCCCAAACTTTGAAATCTTAACCTACTCATTTTTCTAAGATTTATCATATTTTTATTTTATTTTTCTGAACAACTTCCTGGTACGCGCTTTTCCATAGCCAGTATCATTTCTGGCATCAGATCACATTATTTTAACTTGAAATTCATTTTACAAGTCCTATATAATATTCTAGTAATTATCATGCACTTATTATAATTTTCAGGGATACTTTTTCGGTACGCATTTATACCGACTAGCAGAATCGGTATCTGCTCTTTTCTTCCGAAAAGCGACTTTCAGCATTCTTACTCACTTACTATAATTATTTAAGCCACATAATAATTATTAGGGTAAATTATGGAATCAGTTACTAATTTATCATAATCAATCAGTTAATTTCCTTAATTAGCGGTGCAGGTTCTTACATTCACCCCACCTTTTTTAGGATTTTGTCCTCAAAATCAGAAACATACTTGTCTCGAAAGTCAGGGTACTACTGGAGAAGCTCATCCTCTCGCTCCCACGTACACTCTTCAGGAGTGCGTCCAGTCCACTGCACTTTAACCATCGGAATGGTCTTGTTCCTCAGCTGTTTCTCGCCACGATCGAGAATTCTAAGTGGTCCGATGGGAGTCTTTAGGTTCTCCCGAACCTCCACATCATCAGGTTGCACCACGTGCGAAGGATCTGCCACGTACTTCCGAAGCTGAGACACGTGAAACACGTCGTGGATGTTGGCCAAGTTCGGAGGCAAGGCTAACCGATAGGCAACAGGTCCTACTCTACCAAGAATCTGGTATGGCCCAATAAATCGCGGGCTCAGCTTCCTCACTCCGAGTGCTCTTCCAACATCGGTGACAGGTGAAAGCCTCACAAACACATGCTCACCCTCACTGAATTCCAGGGGTCGATGCTTGACATCATAGTAGCTTTTTTGACGATTCTGCGCCTGCTACAACTTTTCACGGATCATCAGGATCTGTTGGGTGATATCTTGGACAAAGTCCAAGCCAAAAAGTTCTTTGTCCCCAACCTCAAACCAACAAGTAGGAGTCCGACACCTCCTACCATACAGTGCTTCGTAGGGCGCCATGCCCAGGCTAGCATGAAAGCTGTTGTTGTAAGAAAACTCCATCAACGAAAGGTACCTATCCCATGCCGAGCCCTGCTCCAGCGTGCAAACTCGCAACATGTCCTCCAAGGTCTGGATGGTCCTCTCAGTCTATCCATCAGTCTGAGGGTGATAGGCGGTACTCAATCTCAACTGTGTACCAAAAGCCTCCTGCAGCGCCTCCCAAAACCGAGATGTGAACTTCGGGTCCCTATCACTAATGATACTCTCGGGCACCCCGTGAAGCCTCACAATCTCACGAACATACAGCTTAGCCAACTGCTCTGTGGAAAATCTCACCTTCACTGGAAGAAAATGGGCAGACTTCATCAACCTGTCCACAATAACCCAGATAGAGTCACAACCCGCCTGAGTCTTAGGCAAACCCACCACGAAATCCATGGAAATACTTTCCCATTTCCACTGTGGTACTTCAAGAGGTTGAAGTTTACCAGATGGCTTTTGGTGTTAAATTTTCACCTTCTGACAAACCAAACACTTGGACACGAAAACCACAACATCTTTCTTCATGCCCGGCCACCAGAAGTTCTTCTTCAGGTCTTGATACATCTTTGTAGCACCAGGGTGGATAGAAAACTGGCCCTTATGGGCCTCAGCCATGACCTGTTCGGTCAACGGACCTCGAGGAACCACGATCCTCTGCTGAAACAAAAGTAGTCCATCCTCATTCTAAGACACACCGTCTTGGTTCTTCACATAGTCCAAGCACTCTCTCTGAACTTGTGCCTCTTTGATCTTTTCTATCAGCTCATTCACAACATCGGCTGCTTCCATCTCGAGAAGTGCACTCTCACAAGAAGAGGTAACCGCCAGGTTCCGGAACTTCTCAACCACATTAAAATTACAAAGCAAAGAACTAGAGGGGCTCCCGGATATCCGGCTCAAAGCATCTGCTACCACATTGGCCTTGCCAGGATGGTACCTCAGCTCGAAGTCGTAGTCCTTGATGAAATCCATCCATCTCCTCTGCCTCATGTTCAACTCCTTTTGATCGAACAGGTACTACAAACTCTTGTGGTCACTGAACACCACAAACCTCAAGCTAAAAAGGTAGTGCCTCCAAATCTTGAAAGCAAACACAATAGCAGCCAACTCCAAATCATGAGTAGGTAATTCTCCTCATGAGGCTTCAACTGCCTCGAAGCATAGGCAATCACTTTGCCCAACTGCATCAACACACAACCCAGCCCCTTCCCGGAGGCATCGGTGTAAAGCTCAATCTCGAGCGCAGGATCAGGAAGGACCAACACAGGAGCAGTAGTCAGTCTCTCCTTCAACTCCTGAAAACATTCCTCACACTCGTGAGTCCACACAAATGGAGTCTCCTTCCGAGTGAGGTGAGTCAAAGGGAGAACCATCGTGGAGAAACCCTTGATGAACCTCCGATAGTAACCTGCCAAACCCAGAAAGCTCCTCACTTCTGTATTTGTCTTGGGCCTCTCCCAATCCAGCACGGCTTCGATCTTGTTAGGATCCACTGCAACTCCATCTGCCGAAATCACGTGCCCAAGGAACTTCACAGACTTGAGCCAAAACTCACATTTGGAAGGCTTCGCATACAGCTTCTTCTCTTTCAGCACTTGCAAAATAATCCTCAGATGCTCCGCATGCTCTTCCTCCTTCTTGGAGTAAATCAAAATATCGTCAATGAAGACGATCACAAACTGATCCAGGTACGGTTGGAAAATCCTATTCATGTAATCCATGAACACAACAAGTGCATTGGTGAGCCCAAACGGAATCACCAAATACTCAAAGTGACCGTATCTCGAGCGAAATGCGGTCTTAGGGACATCCTCCGGCTTCACCCGAATCTGATGGTATCCGGACCAGAGATCAATCTTCGAATACACACAAGCACCCCTGAGCTGATCCAACAGATCATCAATCCGAGGAAGAGGATACTTGTTCTTGATCGTCACCTTGTTCAGCTGCCTGTAATCGGTGCACAATCGCATTGTCCCGTCCTTCTTCTTCACGAAGATGACCGATGCTCCCCAAGGAGACACACTCGGTCTAATGAAGTCCTTTGCTGAAAGATCTTCAATATGCTTCTTCAGCTCCGCCAGCTCTGGTGGCGACATCCGGTATGGAGCTAAGGAAATAGGCCCCACACCAGGCAACAGATCAATGGAGAACTTAATCTCCCTCTGCGGTGGAAACTCAGGAATCTCCTCGGGAAATACCTCGAGGAATTCCATCACCACAGGAATGCCAGTGAGATCCTCCTGTGTCCCACTCACCAAACCTCCCAACATCACATAGCCAAAAGCCCCTGCTCTCAACGCCTTTCTAGCTTGCAGGACTGAAACGAACGACGAGGAACTGGCTGCGGATCCAGTCGGAGACATCATCACTTTCTTGGCACAATAGTCAATCATCACACAATTTCTAGACAATCAGTCCATGCCCAGAATATTCTCCAAGTTGGCCATCAGCAACCCTATCAGATCTACCGAGAAGTCACGGCCATCCCACTGAAACGCTACATCGTGATGAACAGTGGTAGAATCACAAATTTCTCCGGTGGCGGTGGTCACCCGCAGCGGTGGAGAAAGCACAGACATAGGCAATTCAAGCCCCACAGCAGTCGGGGTAGCAACAAAAGAATGCGTAGCCCCAGAGTCAAATAAGACATCAACAAATGCACCACTAATGGTAACAACACCTCTAACAAGGTTCGGAGCTCGATCTGACTGCTGACGATCCAGAGTATAAACACGCCCCGTGGCTGGTTGCACTGCAGGTGCTGAAGTAGGTGGAAGGGGAATAATCTGCAATGGAACTGCCTGAACAGCAGCATCTCTCCTTGTCGTCGACAGACAGTCTCTAGAGAAGTGGCCCTCCTTGCCACACTGAAAGCAAATCAGATAACCGGTAGAACACGGCCCAAAATGAGTCTTCCCACATCCCGAACACTTGGGAGCAGGAGGTCTCGCTGCGCTCCCCTGAGCAGAAGTCCTCTTGAACTGATTCGGCTCTTGCCGAGCTGCCATCTGTTTACCCTTTCCCTTATTTCCAAACTTCCTGTCTCGCCAAGAAGTGGAACTACCAGCTACCTTCGTCGTCGTCGTCTCATCTGCTTTGGCCTTCTTGGCCTTACTCGTGCTGTAGAAGTCTTCAATATCACGACACTGCTGAACCAGTGTCCAAAAGTCTCTGGAAGTAGACCCAGCTAAGTAACCAGTAATATCCTCACTAAGTCCCCTACGGAACTTAGCAGCCAAGATTGTAGGAGTAGGCCTCGCCATCCTGAAGTGTGAAAACTTCACCAGCTCATTAAACTTGGCCAGGTACTCGTCAACTGACAACAAGCCCTGAACCAATCGGTCAAACTCCCCTTGCTTCCTCTCCTGTGCATTATACGGGAAGTACTGACCCAGAAAGCACTATTCAAAGAACGGCCACGTCATCACACGGCCCTGCATCTCGTAGATGAGAGAAATGTTGGTCCACCACTCATGGGCCTCGCCCTCTAGTATGTAAGTGGCAAACATCAGCTTCTGCGGATCGGTACACTGCATGATCCGGAAGATCTTGTCCAACGCCTGTAGCCATCTGGCAGCAGCAATGGGATCATAAGATCCATCAAAAGAAGGTGGCTTATGCTTGCAGAAAGCATTCAGCCTGCGGTCGATAGCATCTCTATCTTCAGTAAAATCCACAAAGGGCTCCAACACCCCAGTCGCATGACTAGTGCCCTCAACCTGACTCTGGCCCTTTTCCTGCTCACTACGCAGTGGTGGAGGCGGTGGTGGCGATGGAGGTGGCGGTGGAGGTGGAGGCTGTGGGAACTGACCGACAGCGGTACCAGCTCTCATCTCCTCCAACATGACCCTCATCATGGTCATGTTCGCCAAACGGTTCGCCTCAAGCGCATCCTCCGTGGCTCTTCGGTTTGCTTCACGAGCAGCGTCCATCATTGCCACGTTGGCCACTCTCGCGGCCTCCTGCATCTCAGCTAATGCAGTCAGTATTGGGTCAGGTTGACCCTCAACAGTCTCTCGTGTTCTCCGGGGTCCTACCATGACTCTGCACAAGTTACACAGTTTATGAGTTGATCAGGCCCACGCAATGTGATCACATATGCATCATCATAATAAAAGTCATAGGAGTAACACACAAGACAGATACAACCAAACATCGTAATCATTGCAATTCATACAGGCTTTTCCCTTGAACCGTTGCTCTGATACCATAAAATGTAACACCCCGTGTATACCCGGAATATTAACATTACATCGTATTAAGCTGAGCTTAATTAAAAAATGCAGAATATTCTTTTTCTTTTCAATTATGACGTCATTATCAATTACCAACTTGACTACTTAATCAATTTCATAAAAACAATGTCTGTATGTAAATTGCAAGACAACTAACTGAAATACCTCATAACATAAAGATAAGTGTGTATCTAAAATCACAGATCTACATCACGTAGTCCGGACAATATCCTGATACATTATTACAACATCAAATAAAACTTAAGACATAACAAGTCTACGTGGCATGGACAAACCCCATGTTCACCAAATAAATAGCAAATTCAACAAGTCTCAGCATAAAAATCCATAAACATAAATGAAGCTAACAACATAACAGCAACAAGTACAATCAGCATATAATCAGCACTATCTAGCTCAACTCTGGCCTCATGCCACCTGAGGCCTCAACATTACCTGAACCTGAAATAAGCGTCCCCAAACGTGGGGTGAGATCTCTAATCAAGGAAATCTCAGTAAGACAAGGGGTCCTCAAGGATCTTCCACCCCAAGCTCACTTACATGTGCAATATATGTTCTAAAAGAAGTAATTCAATATCAGTTCCAAAACTATGCAGTGCAACAAATATCTATGACATGTGTGTTTATCGTTATCTACTGGCCAGAGAAATGCAGGAATACGTCTATACCCACACGAGTACAAGGAACACCGCTTGCACCTCACCCACAGCCTCACCATCTTGTATGTACTACATACTCAGGCTTACCGTATAGGTGGACATCACATGCATATCATAAAAGCACATTGCATATAATAGCTCAACAGCATTTCCAAATCATCAAAGCATGTAACACAGCATGCATAAATCACATCCCCATGGGACATGGTGGAACCACAGCATGGCTAAACCGAGGACACGAAAGCTTACCTGTTAAGCTAGCTATCCAAGCCACAAGCTCAAAGTCCAAACACAGCAGTATTACAATCTGTTATGGACCATTAACATATCAATACACATGCATCTCAAGCATACCATAAAAAGACAACGCCTTTATTTTACGTTTTACGTCTTAAGGCTTCTAACAAAGCCACAAGCCCTTAATCACATGATTCTGACTTAATCCATTAATTACAGAAGTTCAACTTCCTTAATCCAGGGTCCACAAACCCCCAATAGCCTACTGTATGAACAGTAAAGCTAGTGTTCTTCGAAATCCCAGAATATCCGGATATTCCTCGGGGCATATCCGGATATGCAATATCCGGATATCTCACTGACCATAGCTCAAAAAGCCAACACCAAAGCTCTCACAACAAATCCAACCAAGTCAACCCCAACACCACTCACCAAAAGTGGCTGAACACTCCCCCAAGCCCACTCTTCACCCTCACAAGACACTCACTCAAGTGTTTACAAGAAGAAAATATGAAGAATCAAAGAAAAGGTAGCAACTTTTCTCAAGAATGGTGAAGAAAGCCAAAGAGACCATATTCTGGTCAGCCACACAAAGAGTCTCACGGAGGAAATGGTAGTTATCTAGGGTTATGTGCCAAATAGGTGCATATATAGCCCAAACCACTTAAACACGCAGTATTAACTTTAATAGCTACGCAAAATATCTTGATCCCAAACTTTGCAATCTTAACATACTCATTTTTCTAAGATTTATCATATTTTTATTTTATTTTTCTGAACAACTTTCTGGTACCCACTTTTCCATAGCCAGTATCAGTTCTGGCATCAGATCACATTATTTTAACTTGAGATTCATTTTATAAGTCCTATATAATATTCTAGTAATTATCATGCACTTATTATAATCTTCCGGGATACTTTTCGGTACGCATTTATACCGACTAGCAGAACCGGTATCTGCACTTTTCTTCCGAAAAGCGACTTTCAGCATTATTACCCACTTACTATAATTATTTAAGCCACATAATAATTATTAGGGTCAATTATGGAATCAATTACTAATTTATCATAATTAATCAGTTAATTTCCTTAATTAGCGGTGCGGGTTCTTACGTGAAGCCTCACAATCTCACGAACATAAAGTTTGGCCAACTGCTCTGTGGAAAAGCTCACCTTCACTGGAAGAAAATGGGCAGACTTCGTCTGTTTGTCCACAATAACTCAGATAGAGTCACAACCCGCCTGCGTCTTAGGCAATCCCACCACGAAATCCATTGAAATACTTTCCTATTTCCACTGTGGTACTTCAAGAGGTTAAAGTTTACCATACGGCTTCTGATGCTCAATCTTCACCTTCTGGAAAACCAAACATTTGGACACGAAAACCGCAACATCTTTGTTCATGCCCAGCCACCATAAGTTCTTCTTCAGGTCTTGATACATCTTTGTAACACCAGGGTCGATAGAAAACTGGCCCTTATGGGCCTCAGCCATGACCTCTTCGGTCAACGGACCTCGAGGAACCACGATCCTCTGCTGAAACAAAAGAATTCCATCATCATTCCAAGACACACCGTCTTGGTTCTTCACGTAGTCCAAGCACTCTCTCTGAACTTGTGCCTCTTTGATCTTTTCTATCAACTCATTCACAACATCGGCTGCTTCCATCTCGAGAAGTGCACCCTCACACGAAGAGGTAACCGCCAGGTTCCGGAACTTCTCAAGAACATCAAAATTACAAAGCAAAGAATTAGAGGGGCTCCCAGATTTCCGGCTCAAAGCATCCGCTACCACATTGGCCTTGCCAGGATGGTACTTCAACTCAAAGTCGTAATCCTTAATGAACTCCATCCATCTCCTCAAACCAAAATGGTAATGCCTCCAAATCTTGAAAGCAAACACAATAGCAGCTAACTCCAAATCATGTGTAGGGTAATTCTCCTCATGAGGCTTCAACTGCCTCGAGGCATAGGCAATCACTTTGCCCAACTGCATCAACATACAACCTAGTCCCTTTCCGGAGGCATCGGTGTAAAGCTCAATCTCGAGCGCAGGATCAGGAAGGACCAACACAGGAGCAGTAGTCAGTCTCTCCTTCAACTCCTGAAAACATTCTTCACACTCGTGAGTCCACACAAATGGAGTCTCTTTCCGAGTAAGACGAGTCAAAGGGAGAACCATCTTGGAGAAACCCTTGATGAACCTCTGATAGTAACCTTACAAACCCAGAAAGCTCCTTACTTCCGTAACTGTCTTGGGCCTCTCCCAATCCAGCACGGTCTCGATCTTGTCGGGATCCACTGCAACTCCATCTGCTGAAATCACGTGCCCAAGGAACTTCACAGACTTGATCCAAAACTCACACTTTGAAGGCTTCGCATACAGCTTCTTCTCCTTCAACACTTGCAAAACAATCCTCAGATGCTCTACATGATCCTTCTCCGTCTTGGAGTAAATCAGAATATCGTCAATGAACACGATCACAAACTGATCCAAGTACGGCTGGAAAATCCGGTTCATGTAATCCATGAACACAGCAGGTGCATTGGTGAGTCCAAACGGAATCACCAAATACTCAAAGTGACCGTATCTCGAGCGAAATGCGGTCTTAGGGACATCCTCCGGCTTCACCCGAATCTGATGGTATCCGGACCGGAGATCAATCTTCGAATACACACAAGCATCCCTGAGCTGATCGAACAGATCATAAATCCGAGGAAGAGGATACTTGTTCTTGATCGTCACCTTGTTCAGCTGCATGTAATCGGTGCACAATCGCATTGTCCTGTCCTTCTTCTTCACAAAGATGACCGGTGCTCCCCAAGGAGATACACTCGGTCGAGTGAAGTCCTTCGCCGAAAGATCTTCAATATGCTTCTTCAGCTCTGCTAGCTCCGGTGGCGACATCCGGTATGGAGCTAATGAAATAGGCCCCACACCAGGCAACAAATAAATGGAGAACTCTATTTCCCTCTGCTGTGGAAACTCAGGAATTTCCTCGAAAAATACCTTGAGCAATTCCCTCACCACAAGAATGCCAGTGAGATCCTCTTGTGTCCCGCTCGCCAAACCTCCCAACATCACATAGCCAAATGCCCCTACTCTCAATGCCTTTCTAGCTTGCAGGACTGAAATGAACGGCGAGGAACTGGCTGCGGATCCACTCGGAGACTGATGTGCCTCGGGCAAGTGTGGTTTTTCTGTGTTAAAATTGATAAAAATTGAGTCATAAGAGAGCAATTTAAATACATATTTGCTAATTATATTGATTCTTTGTATGTCAATAATATTCACCTTTTAGTTGTATTTTTACAGGAAAAAGAAGTGAAAATTATAAAAAGCCTGTTAATGCAATTCTACATGGGTGCAACACACTACAAGTTCCATAAGCATGGCGCGGACTAGCACCACACTGGCGCGAACCCGCGGCAGTTTATGAACTTTGCACGAAGTCAATAAAGTGGTGCTAAGTAGCACCAAAGTGGCGCCACCTAGCGCCATAACAAAGCAAAAATTACCACGCCATCTAACGCCGAGGATACAAGGAAATGACGTCACTTTTGGAGACTTTTTGGTAGCAACATGGCGCCAAGTGGCGCCACTATGGCGCCTACTGGCGCTGTGTTACGAACTTTCAGTACCGGCTTTTGCAATCAGGCAGTAGCGTGGCACTGACTTGCGCCAACCCGGCGCCAACTGGCGCCAATTTGCGGGATGGATGTACCGTGTTTCTGAGGGATATTTTTGGAAAGAAAAGAAACTTTTTATAAAAACTACCCTTTTACAGAATTATGGTACACACATATTCGGAGGAAGATCTGGACTTGGAGAGAAAATGAGGCAGAGGAGTTCTTCGCATTCTTCGTTCTTCATCTCTTTCTTGTATTTTCTTTATCTTTTATTTTAGTTTATGTTGAATTTTAGATCAGCAATCATGATGTTGATTGGCTAGATCTTTTTATTGTAGTCAGGGTCACGATCCATATATGAACCCTTGATACGAAGGATTGGTTTATAGTTTTTGATTTATATAATTATCTTTATCATTACTCTGCGCGAATTTGATATTTCCTTTGTTAGAATTGATCGATCTGATAGTTGGGAATATTCTGAGGATCAAACCCTAGATAGGAATATTGGGGTTTTGATCTCGAAAGGGGGTAAGATAACGATCTGTATGAGTGCTAGGAATAGATGTTTATATGATTGCAGATGCTTAAATTATCGTGCCCATTGCTTGATCCCATGAGAAACATTGCAAGGAATTGGGGTTCCTCATGGGATTAAAGGGTTAACCCTGCAAGGAATTGAGGGTTAACTATTAAATCTTTTTTAGATGATAATTCATCTGAGTGATTATATAGATGATTATTGTAAATCAATCCGGAGTAAAAAGTGATGATCATTTGGTGAATGAATCCTGACTGCAATGCTTTTCTTATCCTTTTTACAAATCACTTCTCATTTTTATCGTTTTATTTCTCAAAATAAAAATACAAAAATAAGTCTTTTATTTTCATATTTCAATTTTATTCAATTTGACAATATTTGTCACACAAACCTTATTTGAATTTTTTCCATTCTTTAAGAAAAAGTTTAATTGATATTAGATCTCAATCCCTGTGGAGACGAACTTTTCTTATCACTTTATTACTTGTGCGATCGGTATACTTGCCGGAGAGCATCAAGTTTTTGGCGCCGTTGCCGGGGATTGGCGTTTCTGATATCATATAATCTTGATCTTTAGGATTGGATTTGTGAATATTTGTGAATATTTTTTTTTATATAATATTTATCTTTTATTTTATTTTTATTTGAACAGTGTTGCTGACCTCTTTTCTGAGTTGTATGCGAGGTACACTCCCAGAATTTCCACTTAATTTGGAAATCACTAGAGCAGAAAAGAGGAATAGAAAACTTGCTCGGAAGAAGCTTGCATTCAACGAGTTAGGAATTTTGTTTGAAGAAGCACCAACAATGGCTGGAAACAATGATGAAGTGGACAATCCACTCATGGATACAATTCTTACACCAGCATTCAACATACCAAACTCAAGCATTGTTCATCCAGAGGTGGGCAACAACCATTGGGAGCTCAAATCTGCCAATATTCAGCTGGTAGAGCGAGCTCAGTTTGGTGGAGAGGCTAATGAGGACCCTCACAGGTTCATTGATAGATTTCTGATGATCTGTGACTCCACTAAACACCCCCAGGTGTCCAATGATGCAGTCAGGCTGAGATTGTTTCACTTTGCTCTTAAGGGGAAAGCTTTGAATTGGTTGGAAAGGCAACCAGCAAGAAGTATTCTGTCATGGGAGAGTTTATCAAACAAGTTCTTTGCTGAGTTCTTTTCCATGGAAAGATTTAACCAGATGGTGAATGATATCACCAATTTCACTCAAGCTGAGGGTGAAACTATGTGTGCAGCATGGAACCGCTTCAAAGATCTAATGAGGAGATTTCCTCATTATCCCATGACTAATGGTGATCAGATCCAAATTTTTTTCAATGGGTGTAAACCTGAAGTTCGGATGGTGCTGAATGGTGCAGCAGGTGGTAGTATCAAATCCTTGAGAGCAAATGAGACTCTTGAGTTGATAGAAAGAATGGCTGCCAATGAAAATGAAGTTTTGACAACCAAACCTAAGAGGGGTATTCTGCACCTGGATAATAATGATGTGGTTCTGGCTGAGAATAAATTGTTAGCATAGCAGCTAGCAAATTTGACATCGAGGCTGGACAAGATGCAACTTTCACTATCCAAGCCACAGCTGTGGTTTGTGAATATTGCAAGGGTGAGCATGAATCCAATGAATGCTCATCTTTATTATCTTCTGACTCTCCTCAACAAGTGCAGGTGAATGGAGTATGGTACGAGCAAAGGTCTCCACCACGAAACATTCCTAGGAATCAGAATTTCCCTCCAGGAAATAGCAATTTTCAGAGGAGAGGTCAAGGCACAGGTCTTGATTAAAATTCTAACAACTACTTGCAGCCTCCACCAGTCCAAGCTAAGGAACCTTCTGATTTGGAGAGGTTAGTTGGACAAATGGCTCAACACTCCAATGCCTTCATGGAAGAGACTAGGGCCAATACTAAAAACATGGGTGCTTCTATCAGGAATTTGGAGAATCAAATTGGTCAGCTGGCCAAGCAAGTTGCTGATAGAACTCCAGGAACTTTCCCTAGTAACACAATTACAAATCCCAAGGAGGATTGTATGTTTGTCACATCTAGAAGTGGTAAGGTGGAAGCAACTCCAGAAAAGCAAAGCACAAAGGTGAAAACTAATGAAAAGCTTAAGGCGGTTGAGGATCCAGGAAAAGAAGAGGAGATTCCTTCTGATGTCAAGACACCTATTCAGAAAGGTGAAGAAAAAGAACCCCCTATTGTTGCTGAAAAGAAAAAATTTGAGCTAGATCCTGAATATGTGCGAGCCATTGCACCTTATCCTGAAAGATTCAAGAAGGATGCTCAAAAGCAACAGTATGGCAGATTTCTTGATATCTTCAAGAAATTACATATAAATATCCCTTTTGTTGAAGCCTTGGCTGGCATGCCCAATTATGCCAGGTTTATGAAGGATCTCTTGTCAAGGAAGCACAAATTGCAGGAGTGCCAAACGATGACACTCACTGAGGAGTGTAGTGCTATATTACAAAGAAGTTCCCGCCTAGCGTCATGATCCAGGGAGCTTCAATATTCCTATTGAAATTGGGAACACCAAAATTGGTAGAGCTTTGTGTGATATTGGGGCAAGTATAAATCTAATGCCCTTGTCTGTTTGTAAATCTCTGGGGATCACCGAGTTGAAGCCCACTTTGGCATCTCTTCAACTTGCTGATAAGTCTGTAAGAAAGCCTAGTGGAATAATAGAATATTTTCTTGTGAAGGTGGACAAGTTCATCTTCCCTGCTGATTTTGTGGTGTTGGACATGGAGGGGGGAGCTGAGATGCCTCTTTTGCTGGGTAGACCTTTCTTAGCTACATCTCGAGCACTGATTGATGTTGAAAGTGTTTAGCTCGAGCTAAGAATGAATGATGAGACCATTACTATCCATGTCTTTGATTCTTTAAAACAGTCTTCTCACAAAGATGATTGTTTTAGTCTTGAAGTTGTAAAGGAAGAACAAGATGTAGCGGTTGATCTTCCTCAAAATTTAAAAGATGATGTCAAAGAGGTAAGGACGTTTCAAAAGAGGTGTAATCCTACAAAGAATAAGGTAAGGAGAAAGGAAGTGGTGAAATTCTTTGATACGAGTTGGAAGAGATACCGAGAGCTGAAATTTGACAAGAGACACCGAGACTCTATCTCTCAGAAAAATCAAAACTTCAAAGAGTTTTTAACATGGATCCATGGTTTGGACCAAATCTGGGAATGGTGGTCCCATACACCAAGGCATCCAGTACCACCAGACCCTCCATTTGCTGAGTCATCCCACGCTGCTGAGGGTGATGACATGGAGGGTTGATAATATCTCCTTGCTGACGGAGATTTTGTATATTAGTTTATTTTTCTGTTTCGTATTTTTAGTTACTTTGTGTTGGTATATTTCTCTCTGATGTTTTAATGTGTGCATTATAGTTTCTTCTATATGCCACTGTTTATTCCATTGTGCAGGTTTTTCTTCCTTCTTGTGTTCTAATTATTGCTGAGGAAAGCAATTCTCTAAATTTGGGAATGGTAGGCTTGCACCTTAGAACTGCAATTCTTCTATCAAGGGAGATATTCTAACTCTTTTAATTTTCTTAATTATTCTTGTAGTTATTTTGTGTGCTATATATAAAAAAAATGTGTTTTGAGTAAATCCCAAGTTTAAATGTGCTCATCTTGTTAATCTGCATGATTGAATTTTAGGAAATATATAATATGACAATCTGGCATAACATTGCATAGGCATAATTGGATTGCATGATTACTCGTTTGTCTGAATTAATTTTGTGAAATTCTAATAATGTCTGAGGTCAATTTTCTTGAGTCTGCATTGATACCATAGCTGTGAGGTTTGAACCTAAACACTGAAATTTTTGTTAAGAGGCCTTACTGTTGTAATACTCAGTGTTTAAGGGATGAACCTAAACATTGCATAGGCTTTACCATACTCAATTGTTTAAGGTAAGCTCCACAAAGGTCAAGGAATTAAGGGATGAAAAAAAATTATCTATACCTTTATAAAAAAAAAGAAGAAGAAAAGGGAAAAATGAGAAAAAGAAAAGAAAGCAAGAAAAAAGAAAAGAGTAAAAGGTGGTTGAAAGGAACTAATTCCCGAAATTCTGTGGGAATGTTAGTGGAGCAAAAACATTGAGTTGAATGCGTTAAAGTGAAATAATATCAGTTTCCAATCTCATTGTTGTTTGAGCTACTATCCATATTTTCTACCTGTTACCCCGACCAAGTTACAACCTGTGAAGTCCTTTTGATCAATTGATGCATGTGTTTGATTCTTCAATTTTAAGAATTCTTGAGAATATGATCAAGCATATGGTAGTGTTATAGTTTTGAGTAATTGAGTGCTCATAATACCTTGAAACACTGAGTGTTGAGTGAATATTATTATTATCTTTGTAAGGGGTAATCAATGTAGACTTGTATATTTAAGAAGCTGATGGCATTATTGGGAGTTTATGATATTGAGTCAGGCATGCATGGCATATTGTGTCTGAGAATGTCTATGGATTGTTATGTTGGATTAATTGAATATTTCCTGGATTAAGTCTTTTACATTGTTGGGGACAACAACGTTTAAATCTGGGAATGGTTTGATGTGCCTCTGGCAAGTGTGGTTTTTCTGTGTTAAAATTGATAAGAATTAAGTCATAAGAGAGCAATTTAAATATATGTTTGCTAATTATATTGATTCTTTGTATGTCAAAAAATTCACATTTTAGTCGTATTTTTACAGGAAAAAAGTGGAAATTATAAAAAGTTTGTTAATGCAATTCTACACGGGTGCAGCACACTACAAGTTCCAGAAGCATGGCGCGGACCAGCACCACACTGGCGTGAACCCGCGCCAGTTTACGAACTTTGCACGAAGTCAATAAAGTGGCGCTAAGTGGCCCCAAAGTGGCGCCACCTAGCGCCACAGTAAAGCAAAAATTACCACGCCATCTAGTTCCAAGGATACAATTGAGACTATCTAGAAATATGCATGTATTAATTCGAGAGCACCGGCAACTCCAGAAATTCAGAAAGAAAGAGATTGAGTTTGTTACAACAGAAATTCGATACCCTACTATCCTCGCCTACCTGTATTTAAAAGGCAGCACACATAAAAGCAACACATGTAACTGCCAAAGAAAAAAGGGATTTGGGCCTCAGCTACAAGCCCAAGGTTATTCTGATAGTTAAAGAAAAAGACAAGTAAGTGGGCCTCCACCATCCAGGCCCTTCTAGATTCTTCTATCCTTCCCTTTAGCCACTTCTGTCGGTCACGAAATCTCCTAACCACTGTGGCCTTCTTCTCTCTCTTGGTTCCCTTGGTCCCCTTCTCTCTCGGATCTCTTCTTCCCTCCCCCTCTGTTCATCCAGGTGCCTATGGGAGCCATGGTCCGTATCAATTTCCCTTCCCCTTGAAGACACGAGCTTGTCCTCAAGATCGAAGCTTGGAAAAGCCTGCACAAATTCTGAGTAAGGAACCCAGGTAGCATCCTCCACCGATAAGCCCTCCCAATGTACCAAAAGTTGTAAAGACTCATCTTTTCCTAAGTGGGAGAGTCTGGTGCGCAGGATCTCCAGTGGTGTAGTCACTGGGTGGTTGTCCCAGCTTACTGGTGGTAACGGCGCAGTGTGAAAAGAGGGATTTTGGTGGTATGGCTTGAGGAGTGAAACGTGGAAGACCGGATGAATCTGCGACTGTTCCGGTAACTGTAAGCGGTACGCCACCGGACCCACACACTCAATCACCGGAAATGGGCCATAGAAACGGCGACGCAGCTTCGAGAAGGATTGATTGCGCACGGACTGTTGGCGGTAGGGTTGGAGTTTTACAAGAACGAGATCCCCCAACTTGAAGGTGATATCCCTGCGTTTCTTGTCAGCCTGAGCTTTCATGCGTTGGCGCGTCCAGGCTAGGTTTTCGCGCAGATGGCGGATGACGGCATCACGACGGTTGAGCATCACGTCAACAGCTTTGACGGTGGTGGATTTTCCTTCGTAGGATGGAATACCCGGGGGTAGACGTCCATATACTGCCTGGAAAGGAGACAACCCAATTGAGGAATGGTAGGCAGAGTTGTACGAGAACTCAGCCCAAGGTAAATACTTGACCCAATCCTTTGGAGATTCCATTGTATAACAATGCAAATACTGCTCTAATCCCCTGTTTGTCACTTCCGTTTGGCCGTCGGTTTCCGGATGATTTGCGGTGCTGTAGCAAAGCTTGGTTCCACTGAGGCGTGACAACTCGGCCCAGAATTTGCTCACAAACACGCGATCACGGTCAGATATGATAGATCGGGGTATGCCATGTAAACGACATATGTGCTCCACAAAGGCTGTAGCTACCTTTGCCGCTGTAAAATTGGGAGATAAAGCTATAAAGTGGGCATACTTAGACAGCCTATCGACCACCACCATGATCACCGATTTGCCGTCTGACATAGGAAGCCGTACACTGAAGTCCATGGATAGTTCTTCCCAAATAGCTTGCGGAATGTGAAGCGTTTGCAACAAGTCCGCCGGTGATAGAGGCTGGTACTTAGTTACTTGGCAAATTGGACAACTTCGCACAAAATCTTGTATATCTTTTTTTTGGCCTACCCAATAATACATTAGTAAAATTCGGTGCAACGTTTTTTTAACCCCTCCATGTCCCCCCAAGACCGAAGAATGAAATTCATGGAGTATCGGAATGCGAAGGTCCGAGTTGGCAGCTATCACTATGCGTCCTTTGAAGAATATCAATCCCTCTCTGTAGCTGTATTGCTCGTAACCCTCTACTCCCTTGTCAATATTTTCCCTTAGCTGAACCATCTCTTTATTTTACTGCACTTATGTTTTTATTTGTTTAAACAGGTGATGACTTACGGTGGTGAGAACCATGGCTGAACTGAGTTCAACTGCTGGCTGTTCTTCCCCTTCTGTTTGGCGTGAGAGGGCATCAGCTACTTTGTTGCCTGCGCCAGGCAGATACTCAATTGTATAATCAAAACCGAGGAGTTTGATCAGGAAGCGCTGTTGTTCCGGAGTCTGGATTACCTGTCCCATCATCTCCTTAAGGCTTCTCTGGTCTGTTCTGATGACAAAAGGACCACCTAGCAAGTACTGTCGCCACTTAGCTACCCCTTCCGTGATAGCAAACATTTCACGCACATATGTCGAAGCTTGCTGCATTTTTGGGTTTAATTTCTTGCTGAAATAAGCTATAGGCTTATTTTCCTGGCTTAGTACTGCTTTAATTCCTAGTCCTGACGCATCCGTTGTCACCACAAAAGGCTTGTTGAAATCTGGAAGTGCCAAAATGGGAGGTTCGGATAGCCTTTGTTTAAGCTCCTGCATGGCTGTTTCAGCTCCCTCGTTCCAGCCGAAAGCATTCTTATGTAGCAGTGCCGTTAAAGGAGCTGCAATGTGTGAAAACCCGCGCACAAATTTGCGGTAATATCCAGCTAATCCCAGGAAGCCCCTCAACTGCTTAATGGTGGTGGGTCTCTTCCATTCAAGTATAGCTTGAATCTTTCCCACATCCGGTCGGACACCTTGAGCATCGACTATATGGCCGAGATACTCCACTTCGCTTTGGGCAAAAGCGCATTTGGATCTCTTTGCAAACAGCTTGTGCTCCCTCAGGCACTCCATCACTTGACGAAGATGGCCGACATGCTTGTCAACTGAGTTGCTATACACCAGTATGACGTCAAAAATACAATCACAAATTTGCACAAATATTCCTTCAACACCGAGTTCATAATGCCTTGGAAGGTGGCTGGTGCATTCGTGAGATAACTCATATTTTATTACACTTATTTGTTACTCTTGGTGGTAATTTTAGGTTTTATTTGAATTAAATAAAGGTATTTTGGGTTAAATTAGAATTCTAGTTTTTAATTGGGTTTAATTGATTTTCGTCATAATTTTCCAGATTTACACTACTTTCGTATTTTGACCATATCTCACTCTACAGATGTCCGATTGACTCCGTTCTTGTTGCGTTTTGCAGCTAACAGGAAGGGCTATAATTGCTATTTCAGCTACTGAAGCCCAATTCGGACGGGAAGATGGTCTAAACCTGAGCTCAAGATGACGTGTTTTTTGCTGGAATATTATTTTATTATTGGACTTGTAATTTAAATTAAAGCCCAATTATTTAAGTGGCCCAAAGCCAAATTAGTTTTATTTTATTATTTTATATTGCATTTTAGACGAATGGGCCGGGCCGATCTGAATTAAGCCCAGCCCAAATTGGTTTTTGAACCCTAGGGGCATATGTAGGAGAGGAGGGGAAACATTTTGGATTATGTAATTTTCGATTTGGGGATCAAGACATTTTCTCTGGAGCGTTCTTCGCGTTCTTCTTCTTCTTCTTCTTCTTCTTTTTCTTTTATGCAATTTAATTTGTAATCATGTTTATCCTAGCCATGCTAGGCTAAACCCCCTTTTAATCAACCTAAGGGGAAGGGATTCCATGGATCTGTTTAGAGGATCTGCGATCAATCTCTAACCAGATTTATTTCTTTACCCTAACTCAGATCAATATCGTGCGATTGTGGATATTCGATCTGAGGTTCGCGATTGCGATTATGGGTGAAGAATGATCATCAGATTTGATGATCCGATTAACCTCAATTGGAAATAAGGATTCTGATTCAATTGGGATTAATCGTGAATTTGGTAATTTTTCTAATTCTTTAACCAGATTTGTTTCTTTTCCTAACTCAGATCGATATCGTGCGATTGTGGATATTCGATCTGAGGTTCGCGATTGTGATCATGGAAAAGGGATAATCATCAGATTTGATGATCCGATTGTTCTCAATTGAAAATAAGGATTCTGATTCAATTGAGATCAACCGTGAATTTGGTAATTTTTATCCAATGAAGGACATCCATGGAACCCTAACCTTAGGTTGGTTAATTTTGAATTACGAATTTTAATCCCAATTTTATATTCTGTCTTTTAAATTATTCAAACTGAAATCAAAACCCCCCTTTTATTTTCTATTTTCAGCAACGATTTTCACCCAAACAATTTCCTTGAGAGACGACTTAGGGTTTCCACTTTACTGCAAATTTTCTGAACCCTAAATAAAAATAATTTTTAATTTGCACGAGTTCGACAGCTCGTGTCAAATTTGGCGCCGTTGCCGGGGAAATTGCATCGGTCTAAATCGTTTTTGTTTCTAAAAATAAAATAAAAATTGAATTGTCTTTTAATTTTCGTTTCAGTTTCAGTTTTCATTTTAATTCTCTTTAATTTTCATTTCTGTTTCAGTTTTCATTTGAATTACCTTTTCTGTTTCAGTTTTCTTTTTAATTTTTGTTTCTGTTACAGAGTTTAAAAAAAAAATTTAAAAAAAAAATTAATGTTCTTTAATTCTCCTTAATTTTTTTTTAATTCTCTTTCATTTTAATTTTCGTTTTCTGTTTAAAAAAAAAAAAACAAAAAAAAAAAAATTGTTTTTGAATTATCCATTTTTGTGTGTTTCTATTTTTCTGAGCATACCTTAGTGCAAGCATCCACAGTCCAATCCTCAGCAGCTTCTACAGTAGCATCAAGCATGAATAATCAAAGAATTGAAAATAAGCTTGAAGAGTTAAACTCGTTGGTGAGACAATTGGCAGTAACACAGATAGTGCAGCCTCCCACTCCACAGATGAGCAACTTGTGTGGTATCTACTGTGATCCTCTTCATCCCACGGATGTCTGCCCTTCCTTTCATAATAGCATCCCTCTAGTTGACCAGACAGTAGCTGTAGTAGGAGTTTTTCCAGGAAAATTGCAGTATCAGCAGCAGCAATACAATCCCTTCTCTAATACTTACGATCCTCGCTGTAATCCCCACTTGAATTGGAATCAGAACCTGAACCAGCAGAGCCTTCCTCCTTATCAACAGAGGCAAAATTTCCAGCAGGCTGTACCTCCACAACATTTGCAACAGGAGCCACTAGCCCAACAGCAAATCAATTGCGGTCCTTCACTAGAAGATTTGGTGAAACAGATGGCGACGAGTAACTTGCAATTTCAGCAGCAGACTGAATCTACAATTCAGAACCTGCAAACACAGATTGGGCAGTTGGCAACATCAATGAGTCAGGTTCAACCTCAAAGTTCCAGCAATTTTCTTCCTCCGCAAACAGTTCCAAAACCAAAAGTGAATGCAAATGCCAGTGCTATATCTCTAAGGTCAGGCAAGCAACTGCATGAGCCCCAGCAAGCTACAGTTGAGGATGAACTAGCATTGGAAAAAAATAAGACAGTGCAAGAGAAGCGAAAACTTGACAATGAACCTGAGTTCTCTGTTCCGCTTCCCTTCCCTCAAAGAGCCATCAATTCCAGGAAATTGGCAGAAATAGCACAAGAGAAGGAGTTACTAGACACATTCAGGAAGGTTGAAGTTAACATTCCTCTCTTAGATGCAATCAAGCAGATTCCAAAATATGCCAAATTCCTAAAAGAATTATGCATCAATAAGAGGCGACTGAAGGGAGACGAGCTAGTTAACGTGAGCCATAATGTATCAGCCCTCATCCAACCCATACCTGAGAAATGCAAAGATCTAGGAACATTTACTATTCACTGCATTAGAGGAAGTTCTATATTTGATGATTGCATGCTAGACTTAGGTGCTTCCATTAAAGTCATGCCTGAGTCTGTTTACAAGTTCCTTGGTCTTGATCCTTTGCGTGCTACTGGTGTTATTATCCAGTTAGCCAATAGGAGCAATGCTCACCCTTCTTGTTTAATTGAAAATGTTTTAGTCAGAGTAAATAACCTGATATTTCCTGATGACTTTTACATTTTAGATATGGAGGGTGAGTCTCCTAGTAGTACGCCCCCAATCATACTTGGGAGGCCCTTTTTGAAAACTGCAAGGACCAAATTAGATGTGCATGCTGGGACTCTATCCATGGAATTTGGTGATAGCATTTTACATTTTAGCATATTTGATTCCATGAAGCATTCTAAGGTTCAAGTTGAGCATTCAGTTTCATGCATAAATGTGATTCATGATGTGGTTGGTAAGGTTGATTCTGAATTGATTAATGATTGTGCATTACCTGTGAATTCTGACCTACCTATTAATGATTCTGAATTTGTACTAAATGTGAAGTTAGGCAAGACTCCCCATTCTGGTAATGATTTTGATCCTAACTCTCATGGACCCAAGATGAAATGGGTACAAAAAATTTCTTCCTCTATTTTTAGTATGCAGAAAAGTTTGCGTAAGGTTGGAAGAAAGGATCAAGAGAAGAAGAAATGCATACATAAAAGAAGGCCCCCAAAGTTGCGTGATAGCAGATGGGGAAGAGTTGCACAATGATTGGCCATCACCTCAAAGTTGTTCATGAAGGACCCCAGAAGCAACCTGTGGAGACAGAGGCTCTACTCACTGATGTTGTTTATCCTCCTTAGGGAGTCCAGGGAGTCTTCTTCCCTCTTTTTCTTTTCTTTCTGTTATTTGCATTTTTCTTTTTCTTTCTTTCTTTTAGTTTTTGACTTCCGTAGGTAGATTTTCCTCTTCTTTCTGGTTATTATTGAGTGGTACATGGATTATACTTAAATCACAGGGTTTGATAGAAATTTCTGCTTAGGCCTGGTTCTTGATTCTTGGATCGCATTACTTGTTACTTGTTACTTGATACTGTGCTGCTGATTGCATGATTTGGTATACCCTTGTGAGGTTTTTGAGCCTGTAGACATGGTCTTCATATGTAGGCCAGTCTTTCTTTCTTGTGTGATTCTACTCTTGATTGTTGTCCTCTAGAACTTGCTCTTGTTCTTTTTGAAACTGCACTTTTCACTTGCATGCATGAATATGATTGAGGCATTCTTTCTTTCTTTACCCACTTTAGCCAGATAGCCATCCCTTATATTATTATCCCTTGGTGAGCCCCTTTGAGCCTTTCTACCCTTTATTTCTTCAGCCGCATTACAAACCTAAGTGAAAAACCAATTGATTCCCTACCCTGGAGATTTACTGAGCATTGGTTTCATTGTGATGTTTTGTTTAAGTGTGGGGGTTTGCCCGAGACGGACAAAAGTTTAAGTGTGGGGGTTGACCATCTGATTCATTTCTGCTATGTGGTTTTACACACACAAAAAAAAAAAACAAAAAAAAAAAAAAAAAAAAAAAAAAAAAGGAAAAAAAAATGTTTATTTCTATCTTTTCAGTATCTTTGTTTTATGTTCTTAGTTTAGTTCTTAACTTTTTCTCTTTGTAAATTTCTAGGGTGTTTAGCCTTCTCTTCCATATTCATCCATACCTTTACCTCAGCCCCATTACAACCCTGCATAAAGCCCTCTTGATTTGTGCATGCATGTGTTATTAGCAGTGGAGAAGTAGAACTTGAGCAAGCCTATGGTAGGATGATTTTCTTGAGTTGATTTGAGTGATATACTGAATTAACTGATACACTTGAGAGAAAATTGAGAGCATCCTGTGAGGAACCATTTTTGTGTAGTTAGCAGTTGCAGTTGAAATTGACACGTCTTGTGATTTGAGAATAAGGAATTTTTGTCCTGATTATTTTATCTGTTCAAGACTTGTGATTTTTGTTATCTTTTGTATACTTGCTAATTATTGGAAAGGATTGGTTGATCTTAGTCTTTGCTTTTAATTTTAGTTTTTGCCCAGGAGTGCAAAAAGATAAGTGTGGGGGAATTTGATAACTCATATTTTATTACACTTATTTGTTACTCTTGGTTGGTAATTTTAGGTTTTATTTGAATTAAATAAAGGTATTTTGGGTTAAATTAGAATTCTAGTTTTTAATTGGGTTTAATTGATTTTCGTCATAATTTTCCAGATTTACACTACTTTCGTATTTTGACCATATCTCACTCTACAGATGTCCGATTGACTCCGTTCTTGTTGCGTTTTGCAGCTAACAGGAAGGGCTATAATTGCTATTTCAGCTACTGAAGACCAATTCGGACGGGAAGATGGTCTAAACCTGAGCTCAAGATGACGTGTTTTTTGCTGGAATATTATTTTATTATTGGACTTGTAATTTAAATTAAAGCCCAATTATTTAAGTGGCCCAAAGCCAAATTAGTTTTATTTTATTATTTTATATTGCATTTTAGACGAATGGGCCGGGCCGATCTGAATTAAGCCCAGCCCAAATTGGTTTTTGAACCCTAGGGGCATATGTAGGAGAGGAGGGGAAACATTTTGGTATTATGTAATTTTCAGATTTGGGGATCAAGACATTTTCTCTGGAGCGTTCTTCGCGTTCTTCGCGTTCTTTCTTCTTCTTCTTCTTCTTTTTCTTTTATGCAATTTAATTTGTAATCATGTTTATCCTAGCCATGCTAGGCTAAACCCCCTTTTAATCAACCTAAGGGGAAGGGATTCCATGGATCTGTTTAGAGGATCTGCGATCAATCTCTAACCAGATTTATTTCTTTACCCTAACTCAGATCAATATCGTGCGATTGTGGATATTCGATCTGAGGTTCGCGATTGCGATTATGGGTGAAGAATGATCATCAGATTTGATGATCCGATTAACCTCAATTGGAAATAAGGATTCTGATTCAATTGGGATTAATCGTGAATTTGGTAATTTTTCTAATTCTTTAACCAGATTTGTTTCTTTTCCTAACTCAGATCGATATCGTGCGATTGTGGATATTCGATCTGAGGTTCGCGATTGTGATCATGGAAAAGGGATAATCATCAGATTTGATGATCCGATTGTTCTCAATTGAAAATAAGGATTCTGATTCAATTGAGATCAACCGTGAATTTGGTAATTTTTATCCAATGAAGGACATCCATGGAACCCTAACCTTAGGTTGGTTAATTTTGAATTACGAATTTTAATCCCAATTTTATATTCTGTCTTTTAAATTATTCAAACTGAAATCAAAACCCCCCTTTTATTTTCTATTTTCAGCAACGATTTTCACCCAAACAATTTCCTTGAGAGACGACTTAGGGTTTCCACTTTACTGCAAATTTTCTGAACCCTAAATAAAAATAATTTTTAATTTGCACGAGTTCGACAGCTCAACGAGTTAGGTAAGTGCAATCTAACTTCCTTGCGAATTTCTTATTTAAGTCCTGATTCAAAATAACTTTGCAAGGCCAGATCATCAATACCTATGATCTGATTTGACAATTCTTCAAAGGCCTTCTGGTACTCCTCCACCGTAGTGTGCTGCTGTAACCTGCTCAGTTCTCCTCGTAAGTCTCGGTACTTTGAAGGACCGAATCTGGCTCTCAGCGCAGTCAAGAATGCCTGCCAAGTCGTCAAGCGTTGATTCCATTCCATCCAATGGAACCACTCCTCTGCCGGACCATCCATCTGAAAAGACGTAAGTGCCAGCTTATCAGCATCAGGCAGATTGTGAAACCCATAGAACTGCTGTATTTTGTGAATCCATGGCTTAGGATTTCCCTTGGAAAATCGAGGTACAGTAAACTTCACCGATTTGTATGCGTTGTTTCCAAAAAATGTTCCCATACCTGTCTCACTACTACTTGCTCCTTTTCCTTCTGTTTTGGTTTTAATTTTCGGATCCATTTTGGCTTCCATTACCGTCAGCTTCAAATTCATATTCTGCAACAAGTCTCCTAGTACACTGAATTGTTCTTCATGTCTAGCGATTTTTGCTAGGCAGTCCTCCATCACGTTAGCTTTAACAACAGAGCGAGTTCCCTCCGCCATTCCTTGATCGGAAGTTTCTCTCAATGAAAGCACCAAATTGATAGTCTAAACTATCTAGAAAGAACAATTGAGACTGAAATATGCATGTATTAATTCAACGGCGATTCGAGAGCACCGGCAACTCCAGAAATTCAGAAAGAAAGAGATTGAGTTTGTTACAACAGAAATTCGATACCCTACTATCCTCGCCTACCTGTATTTAAAAGGCAGCACACATAAAAGCAACACACATAACTGCCAAAGAAAAAAGGGATTTGGGCCTCAGCTACAAGCCCAAGGTTATTCTGATAGTTAAAGAAAAAGACAAGTAAGTGGGCCTCCACCATCCAGGCCCTTCTAGATTCTTCTATCCTTCCCTTTAGCCACTTCTGTCGGTCACGAAATCTCCTAACCACTGTGGCCTTCTTCTCTCTCTTGGTTCCCTTGGTCCCCTTCTCTCTCGGATCTCTTCTTCCCTCCCCCTCTGTTCATCCAGGTGCCTATGGGAGCCATGGTCTGTATCACAAGGATACAAGGAAATGGCATCACTTTTGGAGACTTTTTGGCAGCAACATGGCGCCAAGTGGCACCATTATGGCGCCTACTGGCGCTGTGTTATGAACTTTCAGTACCGGCTTTTGCAATCAAGCAGTAGCGTTAGTTGGCGCCGATTTGCGGGATGGATGTACCATGTTTCTGAGGGGTATTTTTGGAAAGAAAAGAAACATATTATAAAAAGGACACTTTTACAGAATTAGGGTACACACATATTTGAAGGCATATCTGGACTTGGAGAGGAAAAGAGGCAGAGGAGTTCTTCGCGTTCTTCGTTCTTCATCTCTTTCTTGTATTTTCTTTATCTTTTATTTTAGTTTATTTTGAATTTTAGATCAGCAATCATGATGTTGATTGGCTAGATCTTTTTATTGTAGTCAGGTTCACGATCCATATGTGAACCCTTGGTACGAAGGATTGGTTTAAAGTTTTTGATTTATATAATTATCTTTATCATTACTCTGCGCGAATTTGATATTTCCTTTGTTAGAATTGATCAATCTGATAGTTGGGAATATTCTGAGGATCAAAACCCTAGATAGGAATATTGGGATTTTGATCTCGAAAGGGGGTAAGATAACGATCTGTTTGCGTGCTAGGAATAGACGTTTATATGATTGCAGATGCTTAAATTATCGCGCCCATTGCTTGATCCCATGAGAAACATTGCAAGGAATTGGGGTTCCTCATGAGAAACATTTCTTATCACTTTATTACTTGTGCGATCGGTATACTTGCCAGAGAGCATCAGAGACATCACCACTTTCTTGGCACAACAGTCAATCATCACACAATTTCTAGACAACCAATCCATGCCCAGAATAATCTCTAAGTTGGCCATCGGCAACCCTATCAGATCTGCCGAGAAGTCACGGCCATCCCACTGAAACGCTACATCACGATGAACAGTGGTAGAATCACATCTCTCTCCTGTGGCGGTGGTCACCCGCAACAGTGGAGAAAGCACAGAAATGGGCAATTCAAGCCCCACAGCAATCGGGGTAGCAACAAAAGAATGCGTAGCCCCAGAGTCAAACAAGACATCAACAGATGCACCACTAATGGTAACAGTACCTCTAACAAGGTTCGGAGCTCGATCTGACTGCTGACGATCCAGAGTATAAACACGCCCTGTGGCACTGCAGGTGCCGAAGTAGGTGGAAGGGGAACCATCTGTAATGGAACCGCCTGAATAGTAGTCGCTCTCCCTGTCGTCTGCGGACAGTCTCTAGAGAAGTGGCTCTCCTTGCCACACTGAAAGCAAATCAACTGACCGGTAGAACACAGCCCCAAATAAGTCTTCCCACATCCCGAACACTTGGGAACAGGAGGTCTCGCTACGCTCCCTCGAGCTGCCATATGTTTTCCCTTCCCCTTGTTCCCAAACATCCTGTCTCGCCAAGAAGTGGAACTACCAGCTACCTTCATCGTCGTCATCGTCTCATCTGCCTTGGTCCTCTTGGCCTTACTCATGCTGTAGAAGTCCTCAATATCACGACACTGCTGAACCAGCGTCCCAAAGTCTCTGGAAGCAGAACCAGCTAGATAACCAGCAATATCCTCACTAAGTCCACTGCGGAACTTAGCAGCCAAGAATGTAGAAGTAGACCTCGCCATCCTGAAGTGTGAAAACTTCACCAGTTCATTGAACTTGACCAGGTACTCGTCAATTGACAACGAGCCCTGAACTAATCTGTCAAACTCCCCTTGCTTCCTCTCCTGTGCATCATACGGGAAGTACTGACCCAGAAAGCACTCCTCAAAGAACGGCCACGTCATCACACGGTCCTGCATCTCGTAGATAAGAGAAATATTGGTCCACCACTCATGGGCCTCGCCCTCCAGCACGTAAGTGGCAAACATCAGCTTCTGCGGATTTGAACACTTCATGATCAGGGCTAACACCTGTAGCCATCTAGCAGCAGCAATGGGATCATAAGATCCATCAAAAGAATGTGGCTTATGCTTGCGGAAAGCATTTAGCCGACGGTCGATAGCATCTTTATCTTCAGCAAAATCCACAAAGGGCTCAATCACCCCAGTCGCATGACCAGTGCCCTCAACCTGACTCTGGCCCACTTCCTGCTCACTAGGCGGCGGTGGAGGTGGTGGCGGTGGGAACTGTCCAACAGCGGGGCCAGCTCTCATCTCCTCCAGCATGAACCTCATCATGGTCATGTTCGCCAAATGGTTCGCCTCAAGCGCATCCTCCGTGGCTCTCCGGTTTGCTTCTCGAGCAGCGTCCATCATTGCCACGTTGGCCACCCTCGCGGCCTCCTGCATCTCAGCTAATACAGTCAGGATTGTGTCGGGTTGACGCTCAACAGTCTCTCGTGTTCTCCTGGGTCCTACCATGACTCTGCACAAGTTACACAATTTATGAGCTGATCAGGCCCACGCAATATGATCACATATGCATCATCATAATAAAAGCCATTGGAGTAACACATAAGACAGACACAACTAAACATCCTAATCATTGCAATACATACAAGCTTTTCCCTAGAACTGTTGCTCTGATACCATAAAATGTAACAACTCGTGTATACCCGGAAAATTAACATTACATCGTATTAAGCGGTGCTTAATTAAAAATGCGGAATATTCTTTTTCCTTTTAATTATGACGTCATTATCAATTACCAACTTGATTACTTAATCAATTTCATAAAAACCAATGCCTGTATGAAGATTGCAAGATGACTAACTGAAATACCTCATAACATATAGATAAATGTGTATCTAAAACCACGGATCTACATCACGTAGTCCGGACAATATCCTGATACATTATTACAACCTAAAAAAAAACTAAGACATAACAAGTCTACGTGGCATGGACAAACCCCATGCTCACCAAATAAACAACATCGCCATCCAAGTCTCAACATAATACTCCATAAACATAAATGAAGCTAACAGCACATAATCAACAGGCAAAATCAGCATATAAATCAGCACTATCTAACTCAACTCTGGCCTCCTGCCACCTGAGGTCTCAACATTACCTGAACCTGAAATAAGCATCCCCAAACGTGGGGTGAGATCTCTAATCAAAGAAATCTCAGTAAGACAAGGGTCCTCAAGGATCTTCAACCCCAAGCTCACTTACATGTGCAATATAAGTTCTAAAAATAGTAATTCAATATAAGTTCCAAAACTATGCAGTGCAACAGATATCTATGACATGTGTGTTTATCGCTATCTACTGGACAGAGAAATGCAGGAATACGTCTACACTCACATGAGTACAAGGAACACCGCTTGCACCTCACCCACAGCCTCACCATCTTGTATGTACTACATACTCAGGCTTATCGTATAGGTGGACATCACATGCATATCATAAAAGCATATTGCATATAATAGCTCAACAACATTTCGAAAACATCAAAGCATGTAACACAACACGCATATAACCATATCCCCATGGGACATGGTGGAACCACAACATAGTTAAACCAAGGACACGAAAGCTTACCTTTTAAGCTAGCTATCCAAGCCACAAGCTCAAAGTCCAAACACATCAGTATCACAATCTGTTATAGACCATAAACATATCAATAAACATGCATCTCAAGCATACAATATAAAGACAACGCCTTTCCTTTACGTTTTACGTCTTAAGGCTTCTAATAAAGCCACAAGCCCTTAATCACATGATTCTGACTTAGTCCATTAATTACAGAAGTTCAACATCCTTAATCTAGGGTCCACAAACCCCCAATAGCCTACTGTATGAACAGTAAAGCTACTGTTCTTCGAAATCCCAGAATATTCGGATATTCCTCGGGGCATATCCGGATATGCAATATCCGGATACCATATCCGGATATACAATATACGGATATCCATATCCCCATATCTAGATATCCAATATCCGGATATCTGCTCGACAAATATCCGAATATTTCGCGACAGAATGCAGTTCTGCATTTTCGTGAAGATATCCTTCCAAGGTTGGGTTTTTACCGATTAAAGACCCTAAAGCATGCATTTCTAGGTGTGTTTGACATTACCCAATGTTAAGTTATCATCTTTTAGCCTTTACATGCATCAATGTTCCATTTTTAACTAAGAAAACTCAAGTTCAAAGGTGGTGATCATACCACAAGCCAAAACAGGGGTAGATGATGCTCTTGGAGCTCTCTCAACTGCTCCAAAACTCAGGTCATACAAGGTGCACGAAAATGGTGAGAAAGGTTGATCCTTTAACACCAAAGGTCACCACTTGGACCACCAAAATCCAAGACAAAGCTCCCTTCAACTCAAAACTACCAAGAACAGAAACTCAGCCCACAAGACACACCTCTCACAGCCTCTACACTCAGAAAAGAAGCTCACCTCACACTCACAACACTAGACCCAAGTGTCTTAGATCACAGCTCTTGTAAAATTCCTTTTATAAAACATTTTCTTCAAGCATCGGTTGAAAGCTTGATGATAGTGGAACTATCAACCTCAGTCTAAATGTAGCTCTTAGTGGTGGGGAGTGAACCAAGATATATACTGGTGTTATCTTCTCTTCGCTTACTCTTTTATTTTTTGTTGCACATTACTCTTTGATTCATTGTTCTTGATAATATGAATCTGTTTTAAGGGTTTGAGGATTTTTGTTAATTGTTAAATCTATCTTGCATGCTTTCTTGAAAAGGGGGTTTTTATTTTTTCTTTTTTATTTGCAAAAAGTTTAAAACACACTTCACCCCCCTTGTGTTGTTATTTAGCCATTCTTTCTTTACACCAATAACGTCTATGAATGGAACATAGATGGTCAATCTGAGTATAACAAAAATAACACTCTGCAACACATGAGTGTATTGTTTGATATGTACGATGTACGGTGTTGTTTGATAATTGTTTGATGTGTATTTACATCATATCGGTACATAAATAGTATAACAAACAACATAAAGAAATAGAGATTGTATTTCTATTTAGTGTACGGTGTTTTCTGATAATTGTTTGATGTGGTTGTCTGATGACTAAATCATGTTTATTGTTTTCATTTATTTTCTACTGATTGTTAAATAAATTACATTTACTAATTCTGTTATTTTATTTTTTTGTTTAAATAATTACGGTGACTGTTTCTATAAGTTTATATTGTTTGTATAAATCAGTTATGTTTATTGTTTTTATCTATTCTCTACTGTTTATTTAATTAATTACATTTACTGCTTGTATTAATTTTTTGTTGTTTTTTAAATAAATATATTTACCTATTTTGTTGAGATTCTGCTTTTGTTTGATTAAATATATTTATAAAGTCATTTGACGTTCTGCTGTTTGTGTGAATTGATACGTTTATACGTTCTGCTGTATTTTGGTATATGGGATTATCGTAATTGAATTTAAAGAACGGGTGAATTGATATATTGTGAATGCGATGATACTGGGAAATAATACCCGAGAGTTTCAAGTCGGCGGGAGAAAAAGAAAGCTTCTGTGAGAACTGTAACATTAAAATACGGTAAGAGTTTTATGTAAGAATTGTGGTATTTGATAAGTTAAAGTAGTAAATCATGTAGATAAATTATTGTTTGTTTGTTTGTAAGTAAAAACTTATATTTTATATGTTTCTAAAATTGTATTATAAAATTAATAAATAAGATTTTGTAATGACTGTATGTGGTTAACTGTAAGTTAATAAATAAATAAATTTGTCTGTAATAAGTTGCATGAACTGTATGTGTTTTCGTTGTTCTGTGTACACTGACCAATTATGAAGGAAGTGAGCTTGAGAATGGGTGAACATTCTATAAACATTTAGCTTACTAGGATTATCAATCTCACCCCACGTTATAGGGACATTTTCAGGTTTGTCATCAAGCAGTGGTTCGTCAAAGAAAAAAGAATTTGAGTAAAAAGGTCAGCAGACACAGCAGGGAGAATCTGTCAATTGGATGCTTGGATGTATTGTGTATCTATTACTGATATCCTTATGGTTTGCGAAATAAGCTTATGATGTTCATGGTATATGTAAATTTCAGTTCGTATCTTAAAATAGTTTGTGGAACAGTGATATCAGCGGATGTGTGGTGTAACATCCCCGTCTCGAGCCAGTTCAATTAACATATATATGATACAAACAGAAACAGCGGAAGACTTAACTTATGAAAATACGAGCTAACTTTTTCTTTTTCTTTAATCCTTTTTCACATGACATATCACATTGCATACTTCTTCTAATTTAATTCTTATTTGACGGAGACGAAAATCGGACAACTGGGGATTTGCAAATCCCACTCTCAAGGTACCCTGATAGATAATTTATACAGTATATACTTTCAGACATACCAAATATCCATATAGGATCATATACCCATCCGTGGGCGCATGCATAACTTGGCTCCGTGCCACTATGTCTAATAGCATGCAATCCAACACATAAACTGAATCCTACATCATCATATCAACATGCCTGAATGCTCAAATGTACATGCATTCAACTGAAAGACATATACAAAACATATACAGGCCATATACAAAATAAAGGATCAGATATCATGATCACCAAATGAATAAAACACTATACAACAGTACATGTTCTTCAAAAATAAAATCTATAATAAATAGTAGCCTCTGGCTACCCAGAACTCCATATCCTCATACTAGTACCTCTAGCCACGGGTAGTGTCCATGTCCCTTGAGGGCTCTTTAATTAACGGTGTTCCTAAAATCATATCCCCAAACGGGGTTAGAGACGAATCTCTAGTAAGCTCCAGGTTTATAGAGAACTCTCCATACCCTGGGCTCACTTCCTGCATGACAGTCAGATACTTAATATACAAAACATCATATATTATACTATACTGAACATATCTCGTATAACATATCATATAATCAAATATCATAACTAAACAAAGCATATACACAAATCTTATCAGAGACGTACGCAATCATTCCCAAGGGATGACCCCAAGCGGAAATCACGCACGTAACAAATATCCTATACAAAGATCATCACAATAATCACATCAGAACAAAGCATATCATATCAGAGATGTACTTAGTCATTCCCAAGGGATGGCCCCAAGCAGAAATCAATGTACATGTTCCCGAGGGAGGACCCCAAGCGGAACCAAAAACATATCAGAGATGTACACTATCATCCTTGAAGGATGACCCCAAGCAGATATTGGTGCACATAGGATCAATGTCCAAAGATCATCATATAACAGAGTGTACACAATCAATCTCAAGTGAGGACCCCAAGCGGAAATCAGTGCACATGTTCCCAAGGGAGGACCCCAAGCGGAACTCAACATATAACAGATATATACAAAGTCAGTCCCAAGGGAGGACCCCAAGCAGACATCAGTGCATAACAAATGAATGTCCATAAATGATTACAGAAATCATATCGAAACATATCAAAGTAAACACATCAAAAAATTTCATATCACATCATCATATAGCTCTATATGAATGCATATATATCATATATCTCATACATATCATGCAACATGACCACAGTCCGTACACTATGGCGGAACACAAAGTAGGAGCGAATCCCATAAACATAGAGGTTACCTCTTGGAGCTTTACAATTTGCTTACTTGAAGCACAAGCTACTTATCTTGCTCCACGAGAATCCGAACTTTCACAATCCATAGGAACACCTAGAGAAGGAATTCAACGCAAAACTCAATTAAATGATATAATGCCATGTAAATATACAAGACACACACTTTATTATTTATTTTCTTTTTACTTAATCATATTAAGTCATGAGTGAGTGGTTCTTTGTTCAATAAATCCCCACAAAATTCCATATATTCACTTAGTCTTAGGATAGTCCCAAAAGGCCTTCAGAACACTCATTACTCCTCTTAGCACCTAAAAGCCTATTTTTCTCAATTTAAGACAAAGTGCCCATTACAAAGGAGTTACAAGATTTCTCTTTGTCTAGTGCCTAAACCCAAGCTTGGCCACCTATGTATATAACTGTTCTCACTTTGTGAAACAATGTCTCCGAACATATACCTCCTTTGAAAATGGCCAAAACTCATTTTAGGGCCATACAAAGGAGCTACCTTATTTTCCTTTTTATTTCCCCAAAGCAAAGGTCCATACACCTTAGAATATTATTCCACGCATAAAAGTATGCTCGCTTTGTAAAAAAGTAACTAATAGCACATACTTCCTTTGTAAGTGGCTAAGAGGCACATAAAGGAAATCATGTCAACTTCATGATTCCGATGCTTTAGTCCATCAAATTCAAGCTTATCACACACCTCTAATCCAAGATTCATTAATTCATATATACGGTACTGTTCATCTCTACAGTACTATTCATGTATACGTCACTATTCACGTATACGACACTATTCAAGAATATGGTATCTTTAATTTTCCAAATACATTTTCACCGTTAAAATTCTCATCTAAACACTTTTCTCAACATGATCTAAACCTGAATCAAACTCTAACATGCTCAATCAAACCAAATTTTCAAAATGAAAATCTAAATTCAATCTTCATAAAAACATGAACATGAAGAGGATTTCTTACAACAATGCACTCTAGAACAAAGGAGAGATGAGTTTCTAAGCTCCCATGGCCTCAAGCTCCATCAAAATCCATCTTTTCCATGAAATTCGAAATCTTTGGGGGAGAAGATCTCTCTCTACATTGAAAAACACCCAGAAATACTAGTACCAATGGATTCCTCTCGAAATTTCTCACAAGTTTGGCTTTGGAACGGAGTGATTTGGAGGTCTTTAGCTCAAGTTATGAATTTCTGAAGATTTTCCATCAATTTTCTCCTATTTTCTTTCCTTTCCTCTCCGTGCGTTTTGTCTCTCTGCATGGAAGAAACGTGAATTTAAGAAGATGAATAATGACTTAGTCACTTAAGTCAGTTCACTTTACCAGTGGGTATAAATTTATCTATCTACATACCTCCATTCATTATCAAACTTCTCCCAATAGACTATAATATTTTTCTAGTCACTTTTCTATATTTACTTTCACTTTTTGGATAACTTTATTTACCCGCATTTTTACCACTTAACTGTCATTTTAACTCCTTTTTCACCAAAGGTGACTTTATTTCTTTTTCTTTATAATTATCCTTCAACATTAAATCCATAATAAATGTGAGGGTAATTATATTCACCCCCACCTTTTAAGGATTTTGCCCCCAAAATCACACATATAACATAACACATACCCGACGTCAAACTCAGGATAACGCTAGAGAATATCATTCTCTCGCTCTCAAGTAGCATCCTTAGAAGTCAAACTTTCCCATTGTATCTTAACCATAAGAATAACCATGTTCCTCAATACTTTCAGTGGTCCCACAACAAACTTCAAATCTTAGTTTACCTCATTATCTTCCGGCTCTAAGGCACAAGCTCTCAACTTGTCCTCCAAAGTATGAATGATCCTCTTTGTCTGACCATTAATTTGGGGATGATAAACCGTACTCAGTGTTAGCTGCGTACCAAACGTCTGCTATAATACTCCCCAAAATCGAGAAGTGAACTTAGGGTCCCGATCACTAATAATGCTTTTTGGAACACCATGAAGTTTCACAATCTCTTTCACATATAATCGAGCCAACTGCTCAATAGAGAAACTCATCTTGACTAGAATGAAATATGCAAACTTAATCAATCTGTCTACCACAACTCATATAAAATCAAAATCAATCTGAGTTCTCGGCAATACCACTACAAAATCCATAGAAATACTAACCCACTTCCATTCCGGAATATTCAAGGGATGTAGTAATCCATAGGGCTTCTCATTCTCAAACTTATATTCGTCATTTTATTTCTCTGAGCTCATTTAAGTTCACTTTTATTCCCTAAGGAATAATATTAATAATTTATAGTTGGATTTTGCACCGTTTTTAATGAAATGCACTGTGAATTACTAATTGTGCACTGTTTGCCCGTAAAATCATAAAACTTCTAAACTTCTAAACGTATCATTTTTTTGTCTAAACATGACTTGTTTAGCATATAATGGACTTACTTATTACATCCATCTTCTTACTGAAAATATAATTCCACTGAAACATCAATGTATCAGTCTTTCTACTGATAATATAATTCACAATTTATTGTACATCAGTCCTTGCACTGATAATACAATTTATAATTTCATCGTACATCGGTCCTTCAACTGATAATACAATTTACAAATTCTACTGGTCAGAGAAACTGCACTATATGAATTACACAAGGAATCTCCTTGATACATACCAAATGCAAAACATAACATCATAACTCATACTCTGGTTAACTATTCAAGGGCTTTCCCCAAGAATAGCTAACTGACATGTCTCACATACCTAGTGTGACTCCCAGGGTCAAGCCATAGGCAATCAACACAACTGTAGTTTGAAAATAACTCCCAGAGTCAAAGCCATAGGCAGCCAACACAAACTGTAGTATGAAAATAACTCCCAGGGTCAAGCCATAGGCAGTCTACATACCAAGATCACTGGTCAGGATTCTCATAACATACATCATAAGTGCATCATTATAACATCAAAAATCATATAATATCTATATGAATATGAATGAATGCACATATACAACATATCAAACACTTATTCATAAACCGAGCAATATCTTTCTTCATACCAGACCACTAGAAATTTGGTTTCTTGGCCTGATACATCTTGGTAGCAATAGGATGGATAATGTACTTACCCATATGGGCCTCAGTTAACACCTCATCCACTATCTGACATTTCGGAAAAATGATCTGATCTTTATAGAACTTAATACCGAACTTATCAGTGGATACAAAATCCTATTCTTTCATAGACTGAATCTCTTTATCCAGTAGCTGAGCCTCTTTAACTAGCTCAACTAATGAGTTCTGGACTACCGTAGTAGTCAACAAATACGGGCTATCCTCTGTAATCATAGGGATGCTAAGATCCCTAAACTTCTCAATTAAATCATATTCAGAAATCATCAAATTAGCCATACAGACCGCCTTCTTGCTTAAGGCATCGTCTACCACATTGCCTTTACCTGGGTGATATTACAATCCAAAATCATAATATTTCAGAAATTTAACCCATCGGCTTTGCCTCACATTCAACTCTTTCTGATCAAACAGATACTTTAAACTTTTGTGGTCATTGTAGACAACAAAATCGGCACCGTATAGAAAGTGTCGCCAGATTTTCAATGTGAACACTAGGCCTGCCCACTCAAGATCATGTGTTGGATAACTCTCTTCATGCAGCTTTAACTGCCGAGAAACAAATCAACCATCTGACTTTGCTGCATCAATACACAGCCTAATCCAAACTTAGAAACATCACAATATATTTCAAATTTACCTGTAGGATCAGACAAAATTAATACCGGAGTGTTACTTAACTTCTTTTTTTTTATTTCCTGAAAACCCACTTCACATTCTTGGGTCCACACAAATGGGTTCCCTTTACGGTTAACCGTGTTAAAGGTAGTACCATCAGTGAAAATCCCTCAATATAACGCCTATTATATCCAGCTAAACCAAGAAAACTCCTGATCTTTGTAATATTTTTAGGATGTTCCCAATCTAACACTGCTTCAATCTTACTCGGCCCACTGCCACTCCTTCAGATGAAATGACATGGCCCATAAATTGTATCTCAGAAAGTCATAAATCACACTTGGATGGCTTAGCATACAACTGATGCTCTCTCATAATCTGTAGAACAACCCTCAAATGCTCAGAATGCTCTTCTTTGCTCTTTGGATATATTAGTATGTCATCAATAAAGACAACCACAAACTGATTCAGATAGGCTTTAAAGATCCGATTCATATAACTCAGGAAAATGGCTTTTGCATTTATAAGCCCAAAAGGAATAACCAGATACTCATAGTATCCACATCGGAACCCGAAATCTGTCTTTGGAACATCATCCGGCTTTATCCGGATCTGATGATACCCGGACCGGAGATCAATCTTAGGAAATACAGTCGCACCACGCAACTGATCCAACAAATCATCTATATGTGGCAAAGGATACTTATTCTTGACAGTAACCTTGTTCAACTGCCAGTAATCTGTACACAGTCTCATAGACTCGTCCTTCTTCTTAACAAAGATCACCGGGACTCTCCACGGAGACATACTCAGTCTAATAAAATTCTTACTAGACAAGTCTTCACTCTGCTTCTTTAATTCATATAATTCCAGAGGTGACATTCGGTATGGAGCTAGAGACATAGGCCTCACTCTAGTCAACTAGCCAATTGAAAATTCAATTTCCCTCTCCGGCAGAGAATTCAAAATTTCATCTAGAAAGACATCCATAAAATCAAAGACTATAGGGAGATCAGGAATTGGCTCCTTATTGGCGCCAACCAGACCTCCCAACAGAATAAACTCTGAATCTCCTTCCTTCAAGGCATTTGCATCCCGAAGGATAGACATATCCGGAGACTCTCTCCCTTCATCGTTAGAGGAAATAGAAATGATCTTGCTGCAACAATCAATCCTTACACAGTATAACCAATCCATTCAAAAAATTACATTCACAGAGACAAAATACAAAACAATAAAGTCAGCAAAATACTCCCTGTCATCATACTTAAACTTCACATCCTTCCATATGAATGATTCCTCACTAACATTCCCAACAGCCATAATAATACACATAGGGATTCTCATCCTTATCACAGTCAAATTAAATGCTTCATTATTAATTCAAGCTCTTTCTGCCTAGTTGCAGTCCAAGTCTATTGTAGTGTAGCAAAAATTGCTACAACAAGATCCAGTGATGGATCATCATTATTAAATATCCTACGAGTCCTCCTTGGAGGAACCATATCTCTGCATATATTACACTAAGGAATGAGTTAGCTACGCTCACACTTAGTGATCACACATGCATTATACAGCACTCCAAGAAAACACTCAAGAACTTCCAACTTCAAATATCTTATGCTATATATCATGTAACTCCCTAGAGGAACTGCTTTGATACCATAAATGTAACATCCCTGTCTCGAGCCGGTTCAATTAACATACATATGACACAATAGAAACAACGGAAGACTTAACTTACGAAAATACAAGCTAACTTTTTCTTTTTCTTTAATACTTTTTCACATGCATATCACATTGCATACTTCTTCTAATTTAATTCTTATTTGACGGAGATGAAAATCGGATAGAGTAACCTCTGTAACTCGGACAACTGGGGATTTGCAAAATCCCACACTCAAGGTACCCTGATAGACAATTTATACAGTATATACTTTCAGACATACCAGATATCCATATAGGATCATATACCCATCCATGGGTGCATGCATAACTTGGCTCCGTGCCACTATGTCTAATAGCATTCAATCCAACACATACACATAAACTGAATCCTACATCATCATATCAACATGCCTGAATGCACAAATGTACATGCATTCAACTGAAATACATGTGCAAAACATATACATGCCATATACAAAATAAAGGATCAGACATCATGATCACCAAATGAATAGAACACTATACAACAATACATGTTCTCCAAAAATAACATCTATAATAAATAGTAGCCTCTGGCTACCCAAAACTCCATATCCTCATACTAGTACCTCTAGCCACGGGTAGTGTCCTTGTCCCATGAGGGCTCTTCAATTAACGGTGTTCCTGAAATCATATCCCCAAACGGGATTAGAGACGAATCTCTAGTAAGCTCCAGGTTTATAGAGAACTCTCCATACCCTGGGCTTATTTCCTGCATGACAGTCAGATATATAATATACAAAACATCATATATCATACTATACTGAACATATCTCGTATAATATATCATATAATTAAATATCATAACTAAACAAAGCATATACACAAATCTTATCAGAGACATACGCAGTCATTCCTAAGGGATGACCCCAAGCGGAAATCACGCTCGTAACAAATATCCTATACAAAAATCATCACAATAATCACATCAGAACAAAATCATCACAATAATCACATCAGAACAAAGCATATCATATCAGAGATGTACGTAGTCATTCCCAAGGGATGGCCCCAAGCAGAAATCAATGTACATGTTCCCGAGGGAGGACCCCAAGCGGAACCAAAAACATATCAGAGATGTACACTATCAGTCCTGAGGGATGACCCCAAGCAGACATTGGTGCACATATGATCAATGGCCAAAGATCATAATATAACAGAGTGTACACAATCAATCCCAAGAGAGGACCCCAAGCGGAAATCAGTGCACATGTTCCCAAGGAAGGACCCTAAATGAGTGTGGTAACATTGAGTTAGCCACGGTTTATGTTATATTAGCCACGTTAATTCGTGGCTAAACGATTTAGATCCCAATGATAAAAAGTTTTATTTTGCCACAGACATAACCGTGGCTGATTATAAGGAACTTTTTTTTTTAAAAAAATAAAAAATATTACAAATTTTTCCACTATCAAATCCAAAATATTTCAGTATCATGTATTACAAAATCCAAACCTGGCCTATTTTCTCAGGAAAAATAAAATAAACAAAACAAAACAAAAAATTACACCTCCTGGCAATGGAGAGGATTGCTCCTACATCAAATGCTTCAGTTGGATCAGCCTTCATGGCACGTAGCTCTTCATTAGTTTCACGAGCAACCTTACACATAAGCCAACGATAATTTCAAACTTATTGTTCTATCCATGTGATTAAAAAGGGGGAAAACATAGAGAAGAAAAAAGAGAGAGAGGGGGAATAAAAAAGGAACACTCGAGTGAACCTACAACTCTAATTTTCTCTTCTTTATCCGATATACAAGGAAAAATGGCTCCAAGAATGTCAGCATAATAAGGAACAAGCTGGTCTCCACCAAGTTTGACAAACTCATTTATCTGTTAAAATAAGAAAGCACAAATGACTCACAAAAAAGTAATTGAAAATTTTCCTTTTGATCGAAAAAGAAATATCAGTTTTGAGAATATGCCAATACAAAGCATAAAGTATGATAACGGTAAAGATGCCAATATCAGTTTTGAGAAGATGCCAATACAAAGCGTAAAGTATGCTTCAACCAAGTATATATCCATTCAGGAAAACGCTAGAAATATAATCACAACATATGAAGTACGAGCCATTTACACAATGCATACAACCCATCAAAACATGCTTCAGACAAAAAATTTACCGTTGAAAACTACTAAAGCTGGAAAAAAAAGCCATTTCAAGGGAGGATCCCCCAAATATATGCAATGAGGTTCTTTCAATGGTAAAAAAAGTAAAGAACTGAATTAGTAGAGTGTGTGTGTGTATACATATATATATAGAGATGTATGCATACTCATGAGCTAGATTCTCTGTATCATCATCGAGCCTCTTAGTGTTCAATGAAGTGCTACTAGAAGCAGCTTTGTTTGTCCCAGCATTAACTGTACATAACAAATTGACAATCAACACTCTGACCAGCCAAATAAAAAAGAGCCAATCAAGATGGAAAAATGAGAAATATTCAACCAAACTATTAGAAATTAACTCAACCAAACTATTAGAAATTAACTCTGCTTTAAGTATCCCCAGACTAAAAGATGAACCCATCATACCAAAAAAGAAAGAAAGATAAACTCAAAAGCAAAAACTGCTCAAACATTACAAAAATCACTTACAATGTATAATTATTATAGATCAACAGCAAATTAGAAAAGTGTCAGAATCGATGTGTTTTTAATGCATTTGACTTTATAGATCAATCACTGAGCGCATTATAAAGCACTTAAAAATATCAGAAGAAAAATGCTGCTTACTTATGAAAAGGAAAAGAAAAATAAAACATGTTGGATGAGGTTTAACTATGAATTATAGGAGTAATAAAGCCAATGTACTCTCCTCCAATTCCAGTTTGTATCAATTATTTTGCAACCTGCAGTATAAAATTAACAAAAAAAATCATTTACCTGGTCAGACAACATGAATCTTTAATTAGAAAAGGGAAAAAGATCAATTGGTTAACCAAAAAAATGTTCTAGTTCAGGGTTTGGATATCAACCTATTTCCATTAAAAGATAATATTTACAATTGTTTCTCACTATAGCACCAATATAGCACATTATTGCAGCATAATTAAATTGCTAACGCAGAATTGATGTTAACAGTCTAAAAACCTCTACTGAAATGAAAATTTATGTTTAGACGTATAATTCAAAGTTTCAATTAATGCTAGAATTGAAAGATACCAGTATAGAAACTCCCAAACTTACCATGCATTTATTAGAAGTTATACCTCATCATCTCATAGTCCACCCAGCAGCATGGAAAGAAAAGCAGACAATAATAAAACTTTTGAGCTCAAAATTAAAAGAGAAGAAAAAGGATTATGCTTGTAGAAAATTCTTGTTTCTAACTTCTTCGAAATCATCTTTAATATATAGAAGGGCTCCTGATATGACACACTAACATCTATGAGAGAATCATTTTCAGAAGGGAATAAAAAACTTGCATCAACAAGAGACAGAACAAGTTATAAATTAGGAGTAAGGCAGAAGCTATGATCTAAAAGGTGGCTATTTCACATGGAAGAAGGCAGAATCATGAATTGAAGTAACTTGAGAATTATTTATAAGCCGAAGTAGTTTGATGTAGATAGTGGATAATAGTAATAGTAATAGTCAAGTTAGGGAACCTAGAAAAGAGATGGTACGAAGGTGAATTAAAGTAGTGATGTTGTGGATTAAGTGAAGTGAGCATGCTACCAAGAGTGATAGGACCAAAACCCAAGAACTTAATTCTTAATAAATCTCTAAACTTTTTTCTTTTTCTTTTAAAAAAAAGCAATTTTGAAGATGAAAAAAAATCTAGTAATACCTTTATAAGATCTGCCAGGCAGAGCTCGTCAATGACATCTAGTCCTACTCCTCTATTTAACAGTTCCCACACTAATTTCTCTTAATTTTTAGCATTAATTCTGAAGATTCCTTTGGCCTGCATGAACACATTTCAAATTTCAACTTCAAGCATACTGAAATTAAACAAATCATACAAAAGGTGGCCTCTCCTAAGATGCCGGATCTTGATGATCCTTGTTAACCAATATTATTTATATGATAATCCAAAAAGAGAAATTTCAAACTGATAAAGCTTATTATGATAAAAGAATACCATAATGACAAAGCAGAGTGCATAATAGTAAAAGTGGAAGTGAAAGTACAAGGGCAACAATAAGCTTGAGGAGACAATCATCAATCTGCTTGGAGGAATTATCTCTTGAAACCTATACAGATTTTGAAGAAGTTTCCAACAATTGACAACTTCCATTACGTACAACACTTTGATTTACCATTAGTTTCACCATTTTCTATAGAGACAACAAAAATACACAGCTTTTCTCACCCGTTGGGCACTTTCTAAATGTTATAATAGTACCTTTTCATCTTTATTTATTTTAACACTCCAAAAGTCATTTTATAATTTGTTTCACTATTAATCCTTATGAAAAAATGCATGAATCGTTGTACTGCATTCCAATGATAACTGAGACCACAAAGGTAACGTAGCTATTCATAACAAAGCGCCATGATCTCCAACTTGAGTTTTATAAAGTTTCGAACATAACCATTCCATTGAAAATTACCGTTCCTCGTAATCGTTCAAATCCGCTCAACATTTTTATTTTCCCGAAATGTTTAAGTGCTCCATATAATATTTTTCTTAAAAGAAAATACCAGATTAGGGTTTATTATTTCCAAATTAGAACCAAGACATTCAATTGCACCAATGAATTATCAATGTGGATGAACGATCCTAAATACAAAGAAAATTAAGCAATGCGAAAGCACAAAATAGTGAAACGAGCAAGAAAAAGACGAAATCGAAGAGGAGAAAGAGTGACGGAACCAACCTCGAAGGCCTTAAAGAACTCTGCTAGGCTTCGAACTTGGAGGGGGTGGCAGGACAAATGCCGTGTTTGTTGAAATAATTATGAAGAGTGATTTTTGGTTTTTGTTGAAAAAATAAAGCATCTAACTGTGACATGGGAAATAGATGAAGGAAATACTCCACTTATTTTCCCGAGGTGGCACAATTCGTACTAAAATTTAGGGGTTTTTTAATGAAGAGGGATATTCTTACTACCTAAATTTTCTACTACCAACTTACTACATATCTAATCACCATTGAATCAAAGAGAGAGAATGTTAAAAAGTTTTTGAAAAAAGAGAAAATGTTGATCCAATGGTGATTAGATAGGTAGTAAGTTGGTAGTAAAAAATATTAGTAGTAAGAATATCCTCCTCTTTTTTAATTTCTATTGTGTTATTTTAAGTCGTGGCTAAAGTGTCGTGAGTAAGGACCGTTTGTTTTGTAGTGTTCCTTTGTAAATGGCTAAGAGGCACATAAAGGAAATCATGCCAACTTCATGATTCCAATGCTTTAGTCCATCAAATTCAAGCTTATCACACACCTCTAATCCAAAATTCATTAATTCATATATACTGTATTGTTCATCTCTACAGTACTATTCATGTATACGTCACTATTCACGTATACGACACTATTCAAAAATATGGTGTCTTTAATTTTCCAAATACATTTCCACCGTTAAGATTCTCATCTAAACACTTTTCTCAACATGAGCTAAACCTGAATCAAGCTCTAACATGCTCAATCAAATCAAATTCTCAAAATGAAGACCTAAATTGAATCTTCATAAAAACATGAAAAGGAAGAGAATTTCTTACCACAATGCACTCTAGAACAAAGGAGAGATGAGTTTCTAAGCTCCCATGACCTCAAGCTCCATCGAAATCCATCTTTTCCATGAAATTCGAAATCTTTGGGGGAGAAGATCTCTCTCTACAGTGAAACCCACCCAGAAATACTGGTACCAATGGATTCCTCTCGAAATTTCTCACAAGTTTTCCTTTGTAACGGAGTAATTTGGAGGTCTCTATCTCAAGTTATGAATTTCGGAAGATTTTCCATCAATTTTCTCCTATTTTCTTTCCTTTCCTCTCCGTGCTTTCTGTCTCTCTGTCTGTGGAAGAAACGTGAATTTAAGAAGATGAATAATGACTCCTTAGTCACTTAAGTCAGTTCACTTTACCAGTGGGTATAAGTTTATCTATCTACATACCTCCATTCATTATCAAACTTCACCCAATAGACTAGAATATTTTTCTAGTCACTTTTCTATATTTACTTTCACTTTTTGGATGACTTTATTTACCTGCATTTTTACCACTTAACTGTCATTTTAACTCCTTTTTCACCAAAGGTGACTTTATTTCTTTTTCTTTATAATTATCCTTCAACATTAAATCCATAATAAATGTGAGGGTAACTATATGTGGTGCGCGACTAGTTTATATACGTAGGTTGCAAAAGTTTTTGTGTGTGTTGGAGTTATATGATGAACTAAGTTTTGAGGTTGACATATTGGATATATTCATGTTGTGTTTTGGATAGTTCGGAATTTACAGGTGATGTGATATTTGGTTTTGTCCAATTTATAGAGGTTATGTTGTCTGTATTTCTTTGAATAAAGTCTATAGGATTTAAAAAAAAGATTTATTAATTGGTCAATTTGTGAATAGTAAAGGAATATAGGAAAAAATTTAATTGTCTCGTAGTTTTAAGATAACTATTGAAATATCTACAAGGAGTCTTATGCAGCTTTGTTTATTTTTATGCGTACTCTGTACCGATAAGGGTGTAATATCTTGTTTCAGAAATAGGGTGTTACACCCCGCGTTATGGGGATTACCGTTTCAAGTACAGAGGTTGATGGTGCAGAGGCATCGTAGGGCAAGAAGCCAGGACAGTGACATGACTTGTAGTCATGATTAGTATTTTGTGATGTATAAGATATGACTATCTATTTGACTGTATTGAGAGTTGCATGACATTATTTTGAGAGCATAGGAGATGTCTAATCCTTGATGAGAGTTTATGCATGCCGATAGTGCTTTATGTATAGGCCTATGTTACTTATTTAAATGCATTTCTTTTGTTTAGTTGATATAATTATGTAAGTAACATTAACAATATTTTGAGACCCGATGGTTATGAGATAGCCTAGGCCAGGAATGGCTAGGAAATATGTTTTATCTCTGTTGAGAATGATTAGGATATAATTAACTGTTAATCATGTGTAAATGAAAAGGGTGGAAAATGTCCCCAATGGTCCAAATACATACGAAATGTCATATGTTTTATTTTAGCCATGGAAGTGATAAAGTTTGCAATACATAAGAAAAAAGAAAAAGTTAATCACATTTTCATACTAGGCCTAGTCTAGGGAACTAGAAAAGAGCTTCTGCATTTAATTATTTACGTATACTACGCTTATTATCATATTAATATTAATTAACCGTAGGGGTGGCAAAACGGGTTGGCTCGCCCCGACCCGACCCGCCCCGCCCTATCACCAACTCGCCAAAAGTGGGTTGGCCCGCCCCGCTCCGCCACTTGAATTTGGGTTGAAAACCCCAACCCGCCCCGTTTTATGGTGGGTTGGCGGGTCAACCCGTTTAAAAAATAAAAAATAATAAAAAATAAATTATATTTTATAAATATTATGATATTACTTATTTTCATATCACATTCCCCTTAATTTTTTTCTAATCTTAAGTCCAAATGTATGCTAATATTTAGATAGATATTATTTACAAACTTGTTTTTATCTCCATATATAAATTACCTTTGTCATAAATAAAGTTTTTCTTCTATATTTTCTCTAGAGAGTACTAAGATAACAAAAAATAAGATATCGCAAAAGTTTAAAAATAAATAAAATACTACCTAATAGAAAAAAAAATTGACCCGACAAGCCATCCCGCCCCAACTCGCCGCCAACCCGTTTTAACCCACAACCCAACGGGGCGGGTTGAGGCCGGTTGGTGGGTTGAAATATGTAACCCAACCCGCCCCGTTTTGGCGGGTTGGCGGGTTGACTCGTCGGGTTCAACCCATATTGCCACCTCTAATTAACCGGCTGCAGATGGGGCATTACAGATGTTGTGCGACTTGAACACGCATTCTCTCCATGAATGTTTTACGCACATTGGATTGATAAATAATTTGTCAAAAAAACTAAATTGGTGAAATATTTGTGTTTTTGCATTGCATGGGTCAAAAAGCCTCAATCCAACAATTTGTGGGATTGATTGTTGCTTACTAGTTATTACTAGTAGCAATGTTATAAAAATCGGCCCAATTATTAACTCAGTCAATTGCTTGAATCGGATAAATAAATTTAAATATATCTTCCATACTAAAAATAATAATAATTATATCTCATGCAAAGAATTATACTTAATGTAATTGTACAAAAACCACTCTCAATCCCCCAAACCACTATATCCTTGTATTACCACCATGGTGTTATGGTGCTTCTCACAACCCCTTTAAGCATCCTTGTAACCATTTTCAAAATATGCCTATGACATCATCTTATGGTGCTAGTATATTTTAAGGGAGAATGAAGAATAATGTTGTAGGAAAGTTGTTAGGTTATGTTATAGAGATAGAGATTGTGGGACCAATACTTGTTTTCAAACAACAACAAAACAAAATAAATGTGGATCCCACAATCCCTATCTCTATAATATAACCTAACAACTTTCGTACAACATTATACTTCTATTTCCCATATTTTAATATGTGTCAAGAAAACTATGGAGACGGAAGGTGTGCATGATGTAAAACTTCACTTTTTCACTGATAACATTATAGACTTAAACCTCCCTTGTTTCACCAGCTGTTTCCCAAGACATGAAACCAACCAGACATAATACCGCTGGTCGCCTTTTGGAATATGTAATTGTCTGGTCCAACTAATATTGTATGCATATAAACATAGGGTTTTATATTTCTCATGTTAAATGAGAATTGAAATCTCATGTTGTAGAGATAAAAAGCATGTGAGACCCATGTGTTAGAAAAAATTAGATGTAGGACACATGTCAGCACGGAAATCGAAGGGTGTGTATGAAAGTTTGAATTCTCATGTTAAATGAGAAATATAAAACCCATAAACATATATTAGTTCATGCGTATCTGTAGGTTTATCTCAATTTCTTTTTCTTAATATTCATGTCAATGAGATTGGGAAAGAAACATATTTCTATGATGAAATGCTAGGTTATGCCTAAATCAAAGAGTTTCTGTCACAATGCAAAACCATATTTGAGAAATTTTGCAGCATTAACCGAGGTCTAAATGGTGAAGACTGGTGCAACCAACATCACCTTGTTGCCTCTACACTCATAGAAGACAAACTTTAAGATACGAAATAAAGATTAAGTTCTAATAGATGCTAAAAGATTAACTTCCCTACATTCATTGATGCAACCCAGAAATGACAGTTAATATTGAAAGAAAACTTCTAAAGTTTAGAAGTCACATCGGCCTTAATATGAAGTGAAAAACACTTTATATACCTTATAGAAATAGTTGTTATTTGACTCGCTGGTTCATGGTTTTTGATATACTTGGCCGGTCAAACCCAAGTGACAACAGTTTAGTATATAAATAATCACAAACTCGAACAGGCTTCAGGACCGGTTTCCGAGTAGCATTAAATTAGTGATTATTGTTCTACATTAAAATTCCATTCTTTTCTTTCTTATTTTATAAGAATATAAGTAAAATAATATTATGATTAAATGAAAGGGATAGGTTATACTTACTACATATTTTTTTTACTACCTCTTACTACCAAATCTTAACCGTTGATTTCCGTCAATCTAATGGTTATAATTTATGGGGTCATATTATTAAGTAATTATTAATTTGCAATAAATTATAACCGTTATATTGACGAAAATCAACGGTTAAGATTCGATAGTAAGAGGTAGTAAGAAAGATAGGTAGTAAGTATAACCTTTTCCTAAATGAAATTAAAACACTAAAAGATATATGCTTACTTGTTCAAGATATCATTTTTGAAATGACAAAAAACAAAAACAACAAAGAAAGTGGTATAGTATGCACGTTTTCATTCTGGGAAAGAAGTGACTAAAATTAAGACTGATCACATCCATAACTATACAATGAGAACCTTAACAACTTTACATGATAATGAATGAAAAAATAGTTAATACATCTTGAGACCCAAGAAAAAAATACAAGAAACAAATAGAAATCTAAATGAATTACTTAAACAAGAATAGATGTTATCTCAGTTAGCTAGTAGTTATGTTACTTGAGATTTTAACCATAACTGAAAGAGAAATGTTGACAACATGACCTTGATTACCAAACAGCCAAATCCTTCCAAAGCCAGTAACAGAGCCGTTAATGGTTGCATTCAAGAGTACAGACAAGAGCTGCCTCTTACCATTGGTAATAGTGAAGTGAGTTGGAGATACATTCACAGAAACCCCATAAGGAGCACTCCAACCAACACTATAAGTTTCATTTTTGGATTTATCCTCTGCACTACCCTAGATTGGTTTAGCTTTGATATGGTGATTGAGGGCAAGTTCAGATCAGGACCATATACAGTTTTATCATAAAGCCAACAACTTTGACCGGTGTAGTTTAGTACCACATGAGCTGAACCATTGATACCAAATAGAAATGGCATGTAATCCTCATAACCTACAAAGAAACATGTAGGTAGGTATACCAAATTCAGAAACCAGGTTCATAAATCAAGCAATTTACATAAACTAGAGGTAGTTAATTAAAAACTGGGTAGGTAAATCATTTATCATGGATAACATTTAAAAACCAGAAGATGACATTTAAAAACCATGTTCATTTATGTTATTATAACTTTAAATTTTAACCATTAAGATGGCATTTTAAATTGTTGTGTTAAATCATGAAAAAAAATGTGACTTGACATGTTCAAAAGATTAACCACAAATAGAATTGAGAGTCCTGGCTCTGCCATTATCATGGACTATCATAGCTATCTAACCTAAACTACAATCATACCCGAATTTTCACGCCATTTTCTACATCGAAACAGGAGAACTTTTATTGAAATGTGATTATTGAAAAGCTTAATTGACTTACTGGAATCAAAAATCAAACCCGGATTCAATGCTGCAGTTGCATTCACAAAACCATTTCCCATGTCAAAAGGAGTTGCCGGAGACTACTGGTATCACGAGAAAAATCCAGACCAAAATTCGACCTTTCACATTATGGAGTTCAGTGCATATATGAGAGGGAACCCAGGCCAACATCTGGAGTTCAGTGCTTTGGCCGTAAGTACAAACTGCATACAACAAGATAGAGACCATTAGTTATACTCATAGTAAGTCTGTTTAATAAAAAAGAAGAAAAGATTTAAAAAAATGCTCACTATGAAGGAAAGTTAATACAAATGAAATCTTTGTGTGATGACATCTCCCTATCCTTCTAGACAATGTTTTAGGTGTTGCAATGTCATTTGCACGAACTTTACAAATGATCGCAGCCTGTAAAATAAATACATGAGGATATGAGCAATTTAATAAATTGAGGAATCACAGATATTCAGCATTGTTGCCTTCCTTTCTAGCTCCACATAAGATTTTAGAATACCCCATAACTAAATTTTACCATCTCATCTTCAATGACTCAATGTGATCAAAATATACCCATATACCAATAACAATATTGTAATTAAAATTGGGTTAATACCAATCAGATAATCTAATTCAAGGTTAATCCATAAAAATACTGCACAATTCACAAGTGATCTGCAGGACTAAATGTAAAAAGATACAACAAAATTTTCAGTAGGTGCTTACTTGCTCACGAGCCCACCAAAGAGGCTTCCCTGCGCACAATGCAACCCAAACTGCATATATCAATAAGAAATTCTTGACCGTAGCTGCTATCTCTTCGGCTCCCTTGGAAAAGCTGTTTGAAATGGTATCCCCAAGAAATGCTACGAGACATCAGAGTAAAGCACAATAAGAATATACCTCTGGATCCATCCAGTTTGTAGTCAACTCTGTACAGTTCAGTTACAAATCCAGCTAGTTGTTGACTACAGAAATCCCAAGTTACTATAGTTGAAAATAAGGATACAAAGTAAACATATCAAATCCAAGTATATTATAATGGCCACAAATAATCCATAACAGTATAATAAGTGACCAAATATTCAAATAGGAATATCCATATTAGGCTTGCAAGGAACACCTTATCATCTCAGTTATATAGTCTAAAGTAAGGGTTTTATAATTCTCATGTTGAATGAGAATTGAAATATCATGTTGTAGAGATAAAAAGCATGTGGGACCCATATGTTAGAAAAAATTATATGTAGGGTGTGTAGGAAAACACATGTTAAATGAGAATTATAAAACCCCTAAAGTAAACACATCACAGCATATAATAACATGCTCAAGCTGTATAGCTTTTCTAACCAGATAAATTGAAATCATTTTAGCAAAATAAAAATAAAGATAAAATGAAACAAATAATCAACTATTCTGAAAGAAATTTCTATACACGTGCACAAATAAATTTTATCTGATGAGTGCCAAATTATTGTATATTTCAACCAACAGGCAAAAGAAAGGAATTTACAGAATAATAATTTGAGCCTTTTATTTTGCAAGCTTGTACTTCTGAAGCCAATTCCTTCTCCATGAATCTTTCAACACTACAACAAAAGATATGACAACAAAAATGTAAAATTCAAATGACCAGTTTAGTGAAATCACCATCCGCTTCAAGGAGAGTGAACAGTAAAATTCTCCAATAGACTAGACAAAAGTTTAAGAGCTCACATGATTTGCAAAACAATGCTAGCAAAAGCTTGACATTTCCAGAAAAATCGCCAAGCATGTTAGCCACTTTGATATTCCTATATGCAACCAAACAGTCAAAAACCATACTGAACCAACAATTTTTTCTAAAAGAATGTAGCCCACAAAATTGTATTTGACAATAAATTGTGTTAAAGCAACAAAACCTTGATGGATTTCTAGACTTTTCGGACAAGGGAGGACGCATTCTGTTAAAGCACCAGTGTTTGACACTGTACGAAGCATAAGGACATTTTCAGATTGGAAATGAGTTCAAACACCATATTTTATGTATACAGTACATATGGTTCAACATAAAGAATTGCTAAAGGAAGAAATGCCACTTTGGCTTCAAGTTACAAGCAGCCATATAATTTTTTCTCTCAAAACAAGACATCAAATCATTTTTACCAACTAAATAGAAAAGGGAAATTCTAGAGAGGACGCAGTTGAACTTTCTATTATCAGAAAATTGAGTGGGGCATAAATTAATTATATTAACTTGAAGGCAAAATCAAAACCTCTTCTTCCACTTCCCGATGCATCAAAGCTGTTTGCCATCACCAATGGGCTTTGGATTGACTGACGTCAGTGTTATTATGGTCAGCAATATATAATATCTCATCCATATGTACACTTCTCCCAGCATACAAACCACCTGCGGAAGATGGTGAAAATATTACAACAGAAGAGTTAAACCATCTTGATGGAACCAGAAAAATAACACTGAAATTATAGAGATAATGCAGGTCATGTCTTTTTTTACATACACTAATATGCAGAAAATAAAAAGCCTCAACTCACCCTCAAATCAAATACCTAGGCTCAAGAGTTCCCTAGAGATCTCCCAATTTTCCCACTAAACCAGTGTTGAATACATGCATATCTCACAATTCCACACTCCCTCCTTATATCCCTATTATTTGAGAATATTCTAGAATAGCTCCCTACTAACTACTAATTATTTTAGACCCATCACTAATTATCTCAGCCCATCACATCTAAAATGATAGCCAAAGTATAGCACACCATAAAGTCAATGCATGTCCAAAATCAAGTAAAATTGAAAGCTAAATTTGGCTATGTGGAAACTGAAAACTAAGTGGTATCAAAAGGAATAATGAAAAGTGTAAACCAGGTTTCCAGCAATATATTATCATGAAAAAACATTAGAAAACAATTCAGTGATTACATTTGATTGATCATAAAATCAGGGGAACTAAGAGCATTTCAAATCTTCTTCTTTTTTGTGGATAGAGTTTGATAAATATTAATAAATCTCAAAAAAGTCATCAGAGGATTTCGTTCTTTCGACTGGTGGGTTGCAGACAACTATTAGCAAACATGTCTACAATGTGTGTAAGAGGAGGTAGTAGCAGACCAAAATATTATCGCTACATGTATTTGAGACAGAGAATGTCAAAATATAAATATATAAGCTGTTTGATCATGCTCTAGGAGTAGAAATGTAGAATATTTCAATAAAAGATGGGAAAAGTGTTTATCATTTCAAATGACACAACTTATATCCTTTCACTCTCATAAAGAAGTGGGACCCACATCTTTATTTTTTTTGCCAACTCTCTCCTCGTTTATCTATCTCTCTCAAAATGACACAATTTTACATCCTTTAAAATGACACACACTTTACCCATGAAAAAATGTAGAATATTCCACGTGCCCCAATGTTTGAGGCTCATTTTTCGTTTTGAAAAGTGTCAAAATGCGTTTCTCATTTTGAAAGACAAGTAAATTCTTTATTCTTTTCCCATTTGTTCTTACTTTATCCTTTGAATTCAAAAAAGTTAGGGCTAGTATTCAAAATGATAATCTTGATTTGATATATTAAACTATTAATCAGAACTATTTAAAGATAAAAATCATCTTAAACCTCGTGTAAAAGCAAATGAGTGAGAGTATATGGAACAAAGGGAGTGCCAATTACCCTTTGAGCCTTGACGCATGGATGAATCAGACCCTCATCTATCACCACTTCATTGTGGGAAGTAACTACTGAGAGAACTCTGGTTTCCTTGTTTAAGAGAATTTCCTAACCATGAATCAGAGCCACATCCATTTAAGCAAGATTTTTTCACGAGATGCAACTGAGGGCATGATCAAGAAATAAATTTCAATCCACCTATGTCAAGAGAAAAAAAAAATTAACCATTGATCAAGAAATAAATTTATTGTAGAAATAATGTACGAGAACTGACCACTTAAAATAGACCTCGGCACCCCATGTCATTAGGAAGGAAGGAATCTATTAAATGAATGCCGCATCATGTGTCAATAACAATAATCTGAGCTAGTAATAAGCACAAGTATTTGGGCAACCTGTTTCAAGAAGACAACTAAGTAAGGAGTAGAAGCATATGACGTGATACATTGCAATAACACATTACAGGAAGCACCTCCTGATCCAAAAGTGTCAAAGGTAGCACCATTTCAATCTCCACAAGCTGTTCAGGCTCCATATAAATATTAATATTTTAGTTTGAATCAAGTATTTTGATAGCTTAAATTTTTAGGATAATTGGTTCACGACGGAAAAACAATCCATTTAACGGTAAAAAAGCATACTAACTACAAAGTTTTTCCGCAAAACGGCATCTGAATGACTATTCATCTATTATAGATGTTGTATATATTAGTTATTTACTTAATTATTATTGTTTGTCGTATTGGGCCAAGCCCATTAGGTCAAGAATTGAGTCTTTTATTCTCTATAAATAGAGACCTCTTTGTACAGATTATTTACACAATTCAATAATATTTCAAATACTCTTTTTCAAGTTAGTATCATAGCCTCGTGTTCCGGGTTCAATCCTCGCCGCCTCCCACTTTCTTTCAAGTGGAATTTCTTTGTTCGCACAGGTAGGTGGGCCTGTGCATTGTCCACCCTTCAAGTCCATTAGGCTCTCGTGTGAGGGGGCGTGTTGAGATATATAAAACCATTAAAAAACCCTCACCCACCAGCTTAAGCTTTTGGGTTGAATTGGTTCTTTACTTAAAAAAGAGTATTTGAAATATTATTGAATTGTGTAAATAATTTGTACAAAGAGGCCTCTATTTATAGAGAATAAAAGACCTGATTCTTGACCTAATGAGCTTGGCACAATACAATAAATAATAATAATTAAGTAAATAACTAATATTTACAACACTCCCCCTCAAGCTGAGGAATAGATATTTATCATTCACAGCTTGCTAATAAGTTCTTGAAATCTATCTGAAGGAAGTCCCACAGCTTGCTAGTAAGTTTTTGAAATCTATCTGAAGGAAGTCCCTTTGTCAATAGATCAGCTAATTGACGCCCAGTGGGAATGGATGGAGTGGTAATCAACCCGCTATCAAGTTTCTCTTTGATGAAATGGCGGTCATATGTTTAGTCCGATCATGTTGAACTGGATTATGGGCTATACAAATAGAGGACTTATTATCACATAGCAGCTTCATAGGTCCCTCACGTTTTATTTTGAGATCATCAAGTACAATTTTCAGCCACAGTAACTCACAAATGCCTTGAGCCATAGCTCGAAATTCAGCTTCTGCACTTGATCTGGCAACCACATCTTATTTCTTACTTCTCCATGTCATCAAGTTACCGCAAAGAAACATGCAATAACTAGTGGTAGAACGACGGTCAATCAGTGTAGACTTCTAAAGAAAGATTGTCATCACGTCGGAATAACAATCCTTTACCAGGAGTATCTTTAAGATACTGAAGAATTTCTTCCACTGCCTGCATGTGTTTCTCCTTTGGATCATGCATAAACTGACTGACAACACTAACAGCATAAGCTAAGTCTGGTCTTGTATGAGCCAGATATATCAATTTCCTAACTAGCCGTTCATATTGTCCTTTATCAATTGGAGGACTCTCCTCTTCATAGCCTATCTTGTGATTTTGCTCAATAGGAGTATTAGAGGGTTTACACCTGAGTTTACCTGCTTCTTTGAGAAGATCAAGAACATATTTCCTCTGGCTGATAAAAATTCCTTTTTTTGAATGAGCTACTTCTATCCCTAGAAAATATCTCAGTTTTCCAAGGTCTTTAATTTCAAACTCAGATGCTAGTCTTGTTTGCAGAATATATCTCTCCACAAAATCATCACATGTGATAATAATATCATCAACATATACAAGGAGCAGAGTAAGCTTCCCATCTTGGGAGTGCTTAAAGAAAAGAGTGTGATCTCCTTGACTTTGTTTGTATCCTAAGGTCATCATAACCTTAGTAAATCTTCCAAACCAAGTATGAGGTAACTGCTTCAATCCATACAAGGCCTTTTTTATTCTACAAACTTTATTTTCTCCATTCACAGAATCAAAACCAGGAGGGATTTTTAGGTAGACTTCTTCTTCTAACTCTCCATTGAGGAAGGCATTCTTCACATCAAATTGATTTATATCCCAATTGTAATGAGCAGCAAGGGATAACAAGACTCTCACTGTATTCATCTTTGCAACTGGAGCAAAAGTTTCTTCATAATCAATGTCATAGGTCTGAGTGTTACCTTTGGCGACTAATCGAGCTTTATATCTCTCAAGAGTGCCATCAGAATTATACTTCAGGGCATAAACTCATCTGCACCCTACTGCTTTCTTTCCATTGGGTCTATCAATAACCTCCCATGTTTTATTTTTCTCCAACGCATTCATCTCCTCTTGCATGGCTTGAGCCCAATTCCCATCTTTCCATGCTTCATGTACTGATTCCAGACACTCTTGGTGGAAGGCTCTGCAATATGGGAACAGAAGGAAAAAAGGAAGTCATGGAATGAATAGGACTGGTATTGTTAAGAGCCCGTGAAGAAAAACGGTTGATCAAAAAGGTTGCAGCTAACACGGCTTCTCCCCAATAAGAACTAGGAACAGATGTCTGTAAAAGTAGTGCTCTAGCAACTTCAAGGAGGTGATGATTTTTTCTTTCAGCAACCTCATTTTGTTGAGGGGTATCAACACACGTGAGTTCATGAATCATACCTCTGTCTGAAATGAATTGTGACAGGCGTTAGTTGACGTACTCTGTACCATTATCAGATCTTAGTATTTTAATACACTTACCAAACTGAGTCTCAACCATGTGATGAAACCGAATAAATATCTCTGGTACTTCAGACTTGTCTTTCATCAAGAATGTCCATGTTACTCGAGTATAATCGTCAATAAAAGAAACAAACCACCTTGCACCTGAAACACTATGCACTTAGAAGGGCCCTAAACATCAGAATGGATAAGAGAAAAAGGTTCGCTGCTTTTAATAGTGCTGGACGGAAATGACACTCGATGGTGTTTTGCAAATTCACAAGCATCACAATGAAAGGTCTCAACCGACTGATTGAGAAACAGAGAAGGAAACATAGACTTCAATTGACTGAATGGTGGATGCCCCAGACGCTTGTGATGGAGCCAAATCATAGACTTTGCAGTAGAAGGATGACGTGTTATTAATAACTGATTTTTGCTATCATTTATAGCATGTTCTGGAAGGAGATGATACAACCCATTCTGCTCATTAGCAACTCCAATTGTCTTCTTCGTGGTAAGATCCTGAAAAACACAATGAGAAGGAAAAAATGTGATAGAACAATTCAAATCAGTTGTAAGTTTTTGAGTGGAGAGAAGATTAGTAGAAAGCTAAGGAACATAAAGAACATTTTTAAGAAACAAGGAATGTTGAATTTGAATGTTACCAGAACCAATAACTGATTTATGGGATCCATCAGCTACGGATATAGTATGACTACCAACAGTAGGATGATAAGAACGAAAAAACTCAGTACGACAAGCCATATCATTAGTTGCACCAGAATCCAAAATCCATGAGGTCTTAAAATCAGTGCAAGAAGCAAGAAGAGATGTAGAATGTGTGCTCTTACCATATAAGATCAAAGAACGGTCAGATGGCTTACACATATTATCAATAGCGGGTTTAAGCTGATCTAACTTCCTTTACTGAATATTCACATATGGAGAGACATGTGGAGACTGCATAATAATCGAACCATCTTCTAAATTGGCCATAGTGATAAGAAAGAGTAAAACAGCATAACGGATCAGAGATATCTTCTCAAACAGCACCAAAATACACACAACAGACACCCAAACGATGTCGGATCAGAGATATAAGCACAGATCCAGAAAGAGGATGAAGAGACGAGTAGAACGGTAGTGGTCCGCGGCGGAGATACTCAGCCACGCGCAGGAGAAATAGGCTGCGCGTGGGCTTCACGCGCAAAGAAAGAAGCGGCGCGTGTGGAGGCTTCTCGGTCTGAAATTTTTCCGACGTGGCCGTCCGATGAGTGCGCACCTGTCTGTGGGTGGTCGCGGTTGAAAAGTCTCTGAAAAGTGGTCCAAACGGTTAAGACAGATCTGATTGGAGGTGTTTAGGTCGTTTGTGGCTAAGAGACGGTGCATAGAATAATAGATCAGAGAAAAATAAGGTCAATAGTGGTCCTCTTGGTCCATAATGTCCTCGGAAAAATCTTTTCTGTTGACGGCTGATGGCAGCAAGAGGGAAAGAAATTAGGGTTTTGCTCAAAAATAGGCAATCGGCGCGGAAGCAGAGCCCTCAGGATCGAGAGCTCTAATTCCACTTGAAAGAAATTGGGAGGCGGCGAGGGTTGAACTCGGAACACGAGGCTTTGATACCATGTAAAGAACCAATTCAACCGAAAAGCTTAAGCTGGTGGGTGAGGGCTTTTTAATGGTTTTATATATCTCAACAATAGATTTTACATTCTTCTTTGCTCCAGAGTTTACGCTATGGAAGCATATGAGAATTCCTTCGAGGACTGCAGTTTTGTTATGCAGATAAGCAACTCAGAAAATTGTAAGAAAAATAAAGGTTGTGTTTGGATAATGTAATTTTAAATTTTAGAGAACTTAAAATACATAGAAATTGAAATGCATTAATTAAAAACCCATCAGATTTTGTCTAGGTAAAAAACAGAACTTGATGGAGCCTTGTTTTATTAAACGAGGATGAAGAGATATTGTTGAAGCTGCAGTAAGTCTGATGGATGCATTATAATCAAATGGAGAGAGAAAACAGAAAAAGCATATTGAAGAGGTAAATGAAAATGAAGTATCCATACATGTATGATGAGCAAGACACGTGCATCCGAATTACCTGTTGAGAATCTCGCATCACGAAACGCTTCTAAAATTCGCTAGAATGTTGGGGATGTGGGAAATTTTGGGCCATACTAGCGGGTGCTTTGTATTGCACCGTTCTTCCAGCAAAGGACTTCCATGGATATTGAGTTGTTTTAGAGAGGGAGGCAGCCTTTCTCCCGCCATATTCTGCAGCTTGGGACAATTTTCAATTGTTAATTCTTGGAGGGAGGTGAGATGGAGAAGCTCCTTGCAGTTCAATGTCTCCATATTTTCAAACAGCCATAGTTGCAGAGTGGTAAGGGAGGGAAGCTGAGGCAGCAAACCCTCCTTCGGGAATAACTTGACACTCTCACATGAAGATACACCTATAATCCAAAGATCAGTGAGACCCTGGTGCACGCCCATCGATGATATGCCGCTCAATAGTTTCTCGCAATTGAAGATCTTAAGACTTGTCAAGTTAGGCGGCAGACCCCCTTCCGGAAACGAATCAATTTCTGGGCAATCCATTATTGACAGTTTTTCTAACTTTGGCAGAAGAGTATTCATGTCACAAGGCAATGACTTCAACTTCTTGCAATTCGAGAGGTTCAGATAAGTCATGCTGGGCGCAGCAAATCCTTCGATGGGAAAAGGCACAAGATTGTTGCAGAATTCAAAACTGAGCTCTTGAAGAGTAGAAAGCAGTGACTGTGACACAAAAAGAGATTCCATATTTTCACATTCATCGATTGTCAGACTACTGAGATTAGGAAAGGTCTCCAATGGAAAGGTATACTGCTTGCATTTCCTAATTTCAAGTTTTTTCAAAGAAGGAAGGTGGCTAGGCGAATCTCCCATAAAGCTGGGACAACAAGATATTTCAAGCACCTCAAGTTTAGGAAAGGCAGCATCTGATTCAGACGAACACCACTTCTCCCAACATGACATGCTACGAAATGACAAACGCTCCAAGGATGGAAAAGGTGTTTCCAAAGAAGAATGATCATTCTCACTCTTGTAAAACTCGTGACCAATTTCCACCAACAAATCAAAATCCTCAATCTCCAAGGACTCGAGAGAGGGTAATTGTCCAAGTGAAGGGAGCCTCCAACAATTCCTACAAGACTCAAGTCTTACACAAGTCATACTGTGGTAAGAAGAATGCCCTACCCAATCTGGAAATATTGTACCCCCGTACCCCCCAATGCTGAGCTCTTCCAAGCCTTTGTGAGGTTGTAACTTGTCACATATTTCTTTTTCGGTGTCCGAGCTTGTTGTAGTCATATCACCATCCAAAGACCACTCCAACTCCAAATCTTCAATGTGGGTCTTATCCATTATCCTTGCTTCCCCTGCTTCATCAATAGTAACATTCTCCAATTTTTTAATACAAAGTGATCCATGAAGACCTGAAAGTGATCCCAACTCCTTTATCCCATTCTCTTCATGCTCGCCCACAACTAAGTCACCTAAAAGCTGCAAATGTTTTAATTTGCTCATTCCTAGAGGAATCTCTTTTATATCAGTTTCTCTAATATCAAGATGTCTCAAGTTCACAAGATTTCGCATTTCACTTGGCAGCATAGTCAGCTGGTAACAACAATACAGCTTCAACGTCTGCAGATTGTACAAATTAATCAATGATTCTGGCAATGCTTTGATACTTGTATAGGACAGATCCAAATAACGCAGATGGATCAAGTCACCTATTGAATCAGGCAATGCATCAAGTTCCTCAAAGCGAGAAAATGACAAAACTCTTACGTATTTTAACTTTGATAATATGAATGCCGCACATTCAAAGTTGAATGAATAATCCCAGACATCGATTGGCAGAAATGTCCTCAAAGATTTTGATTTATCAACGGCAGAAATGCCCACAGATATACTTCCACACGACAAATGACGAGTACGAATTGTAATCTTGTCATCATTCCCAAGTACTTCTGATCTAGAATAAAAGTTTCCAGCAACAAAAATGGCCAAGTCATGAATGAGATCGTGCATCACAAAAGACTGATCATCATCAGTATTAAACTGTTTGAAAAATGATCTAGAGGCTAAATCATCAAAACACTCAGAACCAACTTCTTCTAATGTCTCTCCTGTCTTTGGTTGCTCCAAAAGACCTTCTGCCATCCATAATAATATTAATTTATCTTTATGAAATGTATAATCTTTGGGATACAATGAACAATAAACAAAACAACGTTTTGAATGTGGAAGGAGATGATAATAACTTATCCTCAATGCTGGAATAATTTTACTCTTCTCTATAGGAAATTCCCAAAATTCACTCTTCAAAACAGATTTCCAGCTCTTGGTATCATGTTTTGTTCGCAATAGGCCTCCAAGTGTTTGTGCAGCCAACGGTAATCCTTTACACTTCTTGACAATCTCTCTTCCAATTTCTCCTAGAATCGAATTCCAATTAGATTCTGGAAAACATGCATGGTTTGCAAAGACTGACCAACATTGTTCATCAGACAAATGATTTAGATGATAAGGTGTACTAGTTTGGACTACTAAAGCAACATTTTCACTACGAGTTGTTACAAGAATTTTACTTCCCTTTTTCCCATATTGAAATGGAGCTATAAGACTATCCCAACTTGCAAAATCCTCACTCCAAATATCATCCAAAACAATAAAGAATTTCTTTCTTGTCAGCTCTTTCTCCAAACTACGTTGAAGTAAATTTAAATCATCCGTATTACAAGTACTACCAGTTACTCCTTCTATTATAGTCTTTGTAATCTTAATAACATCAAATTCTTCAGACACACAAACCCATGCTTTCAAAGGAAACTCCTCCATCAAATTCTCATCATTGTACACCCATTGAGCCAAAGTGGTTTTTCCAACCCCACCAATGCCCACAATAGAGATCACAGATATATCTTTACTATTGTCTTTTAAGATTCTGATTATCTCAGCTTTGTCTTTTTCCCTGCCATACATATCTCCTTTTACTAGAGATGTTGTTGTTCTCCATGACAAGTTTTCTCCCGGAATCTCTTTCAGGCGAAGGTTATTTTTGCGATCTACGATATCTTTAAGCGTGCTAGTGATGTCTTGAATCTCATTTACAACCTTCCTATCCCACAGAAATCGAGACAGAATACTCACCTTCTTTTGAGTGGCAGCTTCAGTAGAAACTTGGTCGAGCAAGTCATCAGCCACATAAACTGCATCTTTGACATCATCGAGCCAGTCCTTCACTTCAGCATCAATGAATTGTTTACGCTCCGCATCATCAAGCACAGCCCGAACAGCCTTCAGGGGAGTCTCCAACCCTTCGACCAGCTTCTTGTCAAGCTTCTTGCCTCGGATGAAGTTAACAAACTCAGGGGAAGAGAACCTGTCCAAAACAACATTAATAAAACCAGAGAGAAAAGCTCCACCCACAACAACACCCGCCATAATATCAAGATTATATTATGATCAGACTCAAGGAGAGGAAAAGTAAGGAAATGGTTGTAGGCTCCGCACTAAAACTCTGTTCTTTGTAAAGTGTATGTTGTATATGGAGGTTCTCATATAAGTTCTTAGCCATAGTCATTGACTTCACATGCTCACGGCGACTGGGTCACTGACATATATTATAAAATTTGCTTTGGTAGAAGTGGGATTGCTTGCCAGCTCTACGATATGCTTTTTTAATTCATGCTTGAAAGATGCTCCTACATAAATTAAGACAGGCTCGTGGAAATTTTCAACGTGGACTAGCCGTTGGGATAATTATTTAGACTCAGACTCTATTAATAAGCCAATAACTTAACTACTTGTTTGAAAGATGCGACATAAATTAGACAATTATTCGGAAGTTTCAACTATTGTAATTTGTCGTTATGCCTTTATGATAACCATACCCAATTTTCGTTATTATATGATCTCAGAATATACCACAGCATATCCCAATACCTCTCCTCGCGTCATTTTATTTTATTTCCACAATCACAAAAATAATAGACATCAATATTTGTTGGTATATGTATTTGATTACCAAACAAAAAAAACACTAACTTGAGCTAATTCGACTTCATGTGAAGAATGATCTTGAAACTGAGAGCCAAGAGAGCAATCGATTACCAATATGCCGATTAGAATTACGACAATATTTTCACACGAATTATGATATCATCCATATGATTTACTCAATGAGACTTTGATTATGTCTGTATTTAATTGATATGTTAGATTAACCAGTTAAAATGAGGTCATTAGTAAATGATTCCACTTATATTTTTCTGCTGAAGTTAATCCACAATGTTAAACTTGGTAATGTCTGTATGATTCTAGTAATGCATGTTAAATTACTTGAATGCTCATTGAAAACCGACATGAGGTGTGACATTTGGATGCATGTTAAATTACTTGAATGCTCATTGAAAACCGACATGAGGTGTGACATTTGGAAGAATTCTGGTTTTCTAGCAAAGCCATTGTACCCACGAACAAGAGTCACATCCATAAGCAAAGTTTATTTCACAATAAGATTAGGTTGTCAATTTAGAGCATCGTAATGAAGACGAAGCTCGGTACTTCTCGTTTTTCATTCCTTCAATGTGAAGAGGATAACATTTTATTAGTTTTCTTTAATCATAAACATATTGTAGATAACATTTTTTTATTTTTCTTTAATCACAAAAATATTGTAGAAATAAATTAGGAGAACTTGTAATGTCAAATAGATCTTGCTAACATATATATCATTGGGAAGGAATCTATTAACTAAGTGTGGCATGATTTTGTCTGTATAAGGATAATCTGTCATTTGCAATAAGTAAAAGTTTTTTGCTAGTCTGTTTCTTTAAGACAATTAAGTAAGGAGTAGAAGTACATCAAGTGACATCCAAAGATAACATTTATAGGCAATACCTACTTCTCATCCAAAATTGCTAAGGTAATTCCATATCAGCTTTTGCAAACTGTTCAAACCTAGAATGAATGAGTCAGAAACTTTTGTAAACGGAGCGAAATTGTAACATGCAATCCTTAAATATAAATGACAAAAAACAAAAACAACAACAAAATAGAGATGGTGGTCACCGGCCACAAAATTTATTATTGAAAGGACCATCACAACCCGTTTTCATGCTGGGAAAGAAGTAACTCCAATCAAGACTGATCACATCTATAACTATACAATGAGAACCTTTAACAACTTTACATGATAATGAATGAAAAAATAGTTAATACATCTTAAGAAACACATAAATCTAAGTGAATTACTTAAATAAGAATAAATGTTATCCTTGTTAGCTGGTAGTTAAGTTATAGGAGATTTTAACCATAACTGAAAGAGGAATGTTGACAACATGACCTTGATTACCAAACAGCCCAATCCTCCCAAAGCTAGCAACAGAGCTGTTAATGGTTGCATTCAAGAGTACAGACAAGAGCTGCCTCTCACCATTGCCAATAGAGAAGTGAGTTGGAGATACTTTCACGGAAACCCCATAAGGAGCACTCCAACCAACACTGTATGTTTCATTTTCGGCTATGTTTTGGATTGTCCTCTGCACTACTCTAGATTGGTTTAGCTTTGATATGGTGATTGAGGGCAAGTTCAGATCAGGACCATATACAGTTTTATTATAAAGCCAACAACTTTGACCGGTGTAGTTTAGCACTGCAGGAGCTGAACCGTTGATACCACATAGAAATGCCATGTAATCCTCATAACCTGCAAAGAAACATGTATGCCACATTCAGAAACCAGGTTCATAAATCAAGCAATTTACATAAACTAGAGGTAGATCATTAAACACTAGGTAGATAAATCATTTATCATGATGACATTTAAAGACCAGAAGATGAACTTTAAAAATCAGGTTCATTTATGTTACATTATTTATTATAATTTTAAATTTTAACCATTGACATTGAACTTGCTGTGTTAAATCACGAAAAAAAAATGTGATGTAAAATGTTTACAAGATTAACCACAAATAGAATTGAGAGTCCTGGCTCTGTCATTATCATGGACTATCATAGCTATCTAACCTAAACTACAATCTCATACCTTAATTTTCATGCCATTTTCTATATATTGAAACGGGAGAACTTTTATTGAAATATGATGATTGAAAAGCTTAATTGACTTACTGGAATCAAAAATCAAACCCGGATTCAATGCTGCAGTTGCATTCACAAACCCACTTCCCATGTCAAAAGGAGTTGCTGGAGATTGATTTTCATCGGGAGAGGCATATGATCGCTGAGCCATTATTGGCCCACCATTCCTGTCACACAGAGAAGCAGTAGTAGAAAGTGCAGATCCAACGGCTGCAGGACTGAAATTGGAGAACTTTTGCCTAATTAGTGCAGCAAGGCCAGCAATATGCGGTGCAGCCATGCTTGTGCCAGACATCATTGCAAAATTCTCACCTGTTGGCAATGCAGATAAGAAGTTCTATTCACATTATCAACGTGCATACAAGAAAAAATGTAGCATAGGTTATTATTTAAAGAAATGTTTGTGTAAGAGAATAGTATAAATCATTAAAAAGCCCTCACCCACCCGCTTAAGCTTTTGGGTTAAATTGGTTCTTTACATGGTATCAGAGCCTCGGTGTCACGGGTTAGATTCTCACCGCCCCCAACTTTCTCTTGTGGAACTTTCTTAGCACAGGTAAGTGGACTTGTACATTGTCCACCCTTCAAGCCCGGTGGGCTCTCGTGTGAGGGAACATGTTAGAAAATAGTATAAACCATTAAAAAGCTCTCATCCACCAGTGGTTTGAATTGGTTCTTTACAATTTGTTTGAAATATGATATGTAAAGAACCAATTCAACCCAAAAGCTTAAACTGTTCAGCAAAGCTACATTAATGGTTTTATATATCTCTAACACGCCCCCTTACAAGAGAGTCCATTAGACTTGAAAGGTGGATAATGCATCAGACTCAGCCTACCTATGCTAAGAAATTTCACAAGGAAAATGAGGGGCGGCGAGAATCTAACCCGGGACACGAGGCTCTGATAATATGTAAAGAACCAATTTGCTACATTAATGATTTTATATATTTCTAACATGACAGGTACCAAAAGAGATCCTTAAACTAGACTACATTTGGTTTCCCTTTAAAAACTTTACAAACCTAGAAATTCAACCGAACTGGTGCCAACAGAACTCCAAGCAGCCCATATAGAACTTCCAGGAGCTATCAAGTTAGGTTTCAAAATGTCAGCTTCGCGAGGAAGACTGTCCTCTGGATCTGGACCTCTGGCAGAGTAATACATAACCTTCGGAGCAGCATTACCATAATTTGCTTTTATTCCACCACAGATACTGGCAACAGCCCCAAATTTAACAATTTTCTTTGAAACAGCATCAATTTCCAATGAAGAATTGTAGTATTGCATTAAAATCTGAACAATTGAAAATAAAAGTGAAACTGTAAGGGAATCATTCCTCATCCACATGTAAAAGAGACAGAGAGAAAGAAATTGACTTATATATTGGCCAAATCCACCCCTTGTTTTTACATAGACAACAGAAGTTTTAACTTTAAACATAAAGTACATAAAAATAGTGCATCAAAGATGATGTCATATATTGTAAAGTACAAGCCCATTAAAAAAAAGGAGAATATCATGCATATTAAGGGGGGAAATTGGATAATGCACCTTGGAATCATTTGTGGATGCAATTATTATGCCAGGCTCTTTCATTGGAACCGGATTAAGCTGAAAACCAATCACAAAAGGATCCATATAGAAGACAACACCAGCTGCACTAAGGTTCTTGGCTGTTTCTGAGGCCAGTTTGACAGTAGAGAGCCCCAACACAAACCGGATTGAATAGCTGCATATTAAGAGATTCCCCTGGATCAAATCCTGATTGAACTTGCTTGCATCTTGGCACTCACCAACATACATATCATCAGCAACCATTGTGTCATTGTTCAAAGCATGGTGTGCATGAATCAGTTTATAAAGTTTGTTTTCATATGTGCCAGCTGAGCAAAATAATCAAAGAAAAATGACAAAAATGGGTCATAAATCAGATCCAGCACGCATATTTTTTAAAAAATTGCACACATCAACAATTGACTCATCTTATAACTCAAGGACGATCTTCACCAATGTAACATTAATAAGCAGAAATCCTTGAAAGCAAAAATTGATTGGCCACTACTTAGTGATAAACTATGTTAGATCTTAGATTTCCTCTTGCATGTTTAGGGTTCATTTCTAGTGAAAGATATTGACTTAAAAGTATTTTCCAATTTACAAAAGCGAAAGAACAAAGAGCCAAATTGCAGAGCTAAACTTATAGAGTCATGCAGCAAAAGCAGTTGAGAGCACTCAAAATATAATTCGAGCCCAAAAGACCTGATAATACATTGACTAGACAACCTACTTGGTCCTACCCAACCTTCACCGTACTCCCTCAAGCGGAAACAACTTCTTCTTTTTTCACAGAAAATAGTTCTTATCAAAATATTTTACACTCCTGATCTACTCATAATTTCAAAACTAGTGACGAAACACGAAAACATACTCCCAAAAGATTAACTTTACATTGTTTTTCCAGAGTCTTACCACCATTAGTGAAAATTGATACAACACCCTCAATTAAAGCTTTTCACAACTTGTGTAACCCAAAGCGGAGATCCAATCATTGAAAATATGCAACATGACCCCTCTGGCGAGTTATTCTAAAATAAATTTATATGTAATCAACCAGGAACAGGGAAATAGCTTACGTGCAAGTCCAACTCCAGGTAAGGTTACATTATTTCCAAGAAATATGGAGTTGCTATAAACCCGGTCATGAGAGGCGGCACCAACAGTAAGGATCCATGGACTGAAAGAAGACGTGCTCATTGGTGATGGTCCAGTATTTCCTGCTGCTTGCACTACAAAAATACCAGCCTTTACAGCTGACAGCAATGCCATGTCGATTGGGTTGATGAAAGTTGCAACCCCAAGAGGACGTCTATTAGGAGTAATTGACAAGTTGATTATGTCAACCCCATCCTGAGCTGCCTGTAAACAATCAATCATACTATTATTAGCCTTACAGGAAAAATAAAGCTGCATGCAATTTCAGATAAATAAATTGTGAATGCTACATGCAAGGACATTATCACTATTTACCAAAAACTCTTTCAATTCAAAACCAGGCAGATTCTTAGAAAATTGAAAGGCATGCCATGGACAGATGACAAAATAACATCGAAAATCAAATGAAATTGGATTGTCCCAAGGGGTAAATTAAGAATCCTGCTGTTCAGTACTAATCACTCAATTAGGGTCCAAATGGAAAATGAAGCCAATAAACAGGCCCTTGAAAATTAGATAACAGTAGTTATATACTTAATCAGGCAATCACACTATCCTTTACATTAGCACGTGCTAGGGAAAGGAAAACCTAAATCACAGACAATGAAGAAAAAGAGCAAAATATGACCTTCTGTAGTAAAATTAACATTTATTACTGACACATAAATGATTTGCATAGAAATGTATCACTTGTCTAAATAAACTACATATGTACCTGATCAATAGCTGCAACAACATCTGCAGCAAATCCTCCAAAGCCCTTGTATAATGCTTTGTAAACAGCGATGCTGTAAAAGATTGAAATGCAAATCATGCATAAAATTTACAAAAAATAAAATAAGAAACTTCACGTGAAATAGTGAGAATGAAAACTAGAACAGATACGCCATTTTTATAAATTACTATAATCATTCAAAAATAACTTACTAAAAAGACTTAACCTGCTTGTTGTTGTTAGAAAACCAAGTTACGTGGAGATAAATACTACGTGGATAACACATTCTGCAGGACGAAGAACAAGAAAAATGATAGAGGTAAACGACACAACCTAGGGAAAATTGATTGAACTATGGGTTAATGCAGAAGGGGGCAAGAGAAATGGGAGGAGTCCACATCCTTGACAGGTATTTATTTTGGTTCAGAAACTTGGTCCTATTACTGGAGGAGTTTTGCTTCAGTTTTCAGGTGCCAAAACAGAAATTTTTTAGATTAAAAAAAAAAATACTTTGTTTTTCTCTTCTGAAAATCACAAGGAAAATCTATTTATTGACTTTCAATGTTTTAGAACAGATTGGATCCTTGTGTGATACAACGAATGACTTCTAGGCAACTTTTAAATTCACAGAACTAGGATTTAATGCAAAGAACCAGGACTCCTAATAGGTAATAAATACTTAAAGATCTTATATTTAAAAAAACAATGAAGCGGAAAAGTCACTGGCATACTTTCTGACATTCTCAGATGAGGCAACAGAAATAGTCCTTACTACTTGATGATCGATGCTCTCAGTCAGATACTCCCGCTTCAGCACATAGTTAAGCACCTCTATTCAAGAAAAGAGACTTTGAGGTACTTGCCTTAGTTAAATTTCTATTTCTTTTACCAGAACTGCACTTTCTTTTTGATTTTATTTACCATCCTTTTCTCAAATCTGTAATTATTCAAGTCTTTTGGTCCATTTTGGTATCTTCTCTTTCAACCATTAATTCGAAGCAATAATGGAAGCTATAAATTGTTTTCACCATCAACATTCATGACTGACTTTCTTTTATCAATTCTTGACAGCCCATATTTCATGGTAAAGTTTTCAATCTCATGTGACACTGCATTGCTCTGTAACTTCTCTCTATAGCTTCAAAATTGTTTGGTAGTAATTTCAAGTATGATCCTACATTAGTCTCCCAAACAAGAATAGCAAGACGGGTAAAATCATTGGGGGATTGTATGAGAATTAATTCCTGATTCCACTCCATTTCCCACTTTCAAGTTTCAACTACTTTGGACCAAAAGGGCATCATATATGTCAACAGAAAAAATCAAGGAACTACTAATGCACAGTTAAGCACTACATCACAAAATAAAATGCACAATTCAATCCCATAATCACAACACTCCAGCAGCAAGCACTTTACGTATTATCATGGTAACTTTAAAAGTAATGATTAGGACACAAAAATAAAATTAAATAACTTAGCCATAGTTCTAGATTGTTTACTGTGAACGAGGAGCCATCCCACTAGCATTCCCAAAGTGATGCCCAGCAACAATCACTGGAATCCCATGGTTTCCTGCTGCAGTAGATGCAGTATGCCTGTGTATTATAAATACATAAGAACGGACTTTAGTTAAAAGAGAAGCAAAATGGACAATTCTTAGTTTGTGCTGCGTCTAGTTAACATAACTAATTATGTTGTGATTGAAAGCAATGTAACGATAGTCAGATATGAAAATATAAGTTTATTTTCAAGTGAGAATCAAAATCATCTTAGACAATTGCAATTCCAGAACAATTCTCAACAATGAACTCTTTTTCCATATTATTGAAGCTTCAAGGAACAGAGACAACACATTAGCGAGTTCATAATTGTTAAGTACACGAGAGAAACTTAAAAACCAGAATGAAGGTATAGCAAAATAAATCAAGAAAATTTGTAGTAGCAGTAGTAGTAATAGAAAAAGGCTGACAGCTTAGACTTTGCAATCATGCACATTTGGAAATGCCAAAAACTCACGTGCCATGGCCATCGCCATCAAAGGGAGAAGCATAGTCCTGAGTTGAATTAAATATTCCTCTGGTTATGGCAGATGCTGCAAAATGACGGGCCCCAACAAGCTTCCTATTGCAAGAACCCGATGGAAAATCCCGAGTAACCTCACATATACCAGAAAAATGAGCAGGAACAGGATATGGATGTTCAGATTTATTATCACTAAAACTAGGGTGTGCTGGATCTATGCCAGTGTCAATAAATCCAATAACAATTCCTTCCCCAGCAGTTTCAAACCCACCATCTTGAAACCATGCTCCCTGTGGCAGACCCAAAAATTGTGGAGTATGGGTAGTTGCAGTTCTTACAGAAAAATCCAAAACCACATTGGACACTTCACTTCTCCTTGATAGTTTCTCTGCCTTCATGATTCAGCAATTTCAAAAGTTAAGAATATGTTTGTTGCAGTAAATTAAAAAAATGAAGTGATAGTGCTGAAATATGGAGAACACAAAAATGGCAAACCAAATCATAAATATAAAAAATAAAAATAAAAAAACAACTATACACATGTAGCTGAACACATAATTCTTTACAAAATAGAGACATAATCATGATGTCCGAAACTAATATCATACCTGCTGTTGGGTAACCAGCACAGAAAATCCATTTATCAGGTAATGGTAGCTATAGAGCTTCAGATATTTCTCTCCTTTTAACACTTTCTTCAACAAAGAATCATGAATTCGGGAAATGTAAGAGCCATATCTCTTGTCCGTCTTCGTAATGTTATCATATCTTTAAAAAAAATTAAGAAAAAAAAAATGAGCATATCTCTCAAACTAATGCACTGGATTTCATAAACAAGCTCAATAGTCTTGAAATGGAAAAAGGAAACGAAGGAAGGATGAGACAAAGTACTTAGAATTGAGAATATCAATAACAACTATAATGATGTGTTTTAAACAAACAATCTATTATTTACATATAATAAGCAATCATTTAATTAATACTTATCATCTTAGCAAAAATACATAGCTTCCAGAAGAAGCGTCAATGATTTGGGACAAAAGAAACTAAAGAACTGGAAAGCTAAACATCCTTGATTTAAAAGAACACAGCACACCATCCAACGCAAGCCCAAATTGCACCAAAAAAGAATGACAGAAAATACTAAGCAAGGAAATATCTTTCCATAAAACACCAAAGAAAAGCAAAACACTCAGGTGGTAGAACACTCAGAAAAGCTTCAAACCAAGTTAATGGAAAGATGGGGATACCTTGGTTTTTGAAATTGAGTTCTCCCAGAATCATCATGTTTGAAGCCATTGGGTACTCTTCTAAACTCACCATAGTAATGAGAAACAGGAGCTTGTCTCAGAGCAACAATATACACAGCCGCAGTAGCATCATCTGAAACATCTTGACACAAGCAAGATACAAGCATCCCCAACCAAAACAACACCACAAAATGAGCCAAATAAATGTTCCCCATCTGGGATTTTAGGGAAACAAAGTACAAAAAAACTGAAGACCCAGCTGAATCCAAAGCCACCCCAGCAAGTATGAACAAGAAACTGAGAACAATTCTTCAGCAATCCGCATACTCCATTCTCAAGTTCAAGACTTTCCCTTTAATATTCACAGAGAGTACATTCAGTGAAGGAAACACCCCGCTAAAAGCATAGTGCTTTGTTTAGGAAAAACAAGTAGCATCAGTGAGAAAATGATAAAGCAGTAACCTTTTTGGGTGAGTGAAGAACAACCCCTCTTGTGTTCACTTTTGAGGGAGAGAGTGTTGCTGTATTAATAGCATGAAGAGAGTATAGGGAATCTGCAAGCAAGCTTTCTTCTTGGGTTATGTGAATTTGAACGTTTTGTTTATTCAAAGGGGAGAAAAAAAAAACTGTGTATAGAAGGGGAATGAGAAAATGAACGTTTTATTTGGTTTTATTCGTTTTTGTACCTTTTCAGGTCGTTGGTTATATAAACTTGTGTGCATTGTAGTTTTCCCGTGATCTGTGTAAATGACAACAATATTGTATTTTTTTTCTTTTAATTTTTTTATTTTTATTTTTTCTTCTTTTTTTATTTAAGATCTTGAATCCACTTTTAATAAATATAAATAAAAGATAGGTTATATTTATGAATTTTTTAAAAATTATATTATATATTACGGGTAATAAATACTCAATGTATATAAAATGTAGTTTATAAAAATTTGTAAATAAAATATTTATAAATATAATCTGTTGATAAAAAAAAATTGATTTTGTTTTCGGAAAATTTGCAAATAAATTACTTTTCAGATTCAAAAACTCCTTTCCTGATAAATTATACAAGTTTCATTTATAGTTGTAAAAAAAAAAAATTAAGAGAGAAAAAGTAAACTCATGAATAATTTGCATGGCTATCATAAGTTTTCTTAATAATTTACCACAAAAATAATATATAAAATAAGCAAACATATTTTTTTCATATTGTAAGAAAATTATTTTTTCCTACTAGTAATCCTTTGATTTTTGTGGAATATCTTCTTCTTCTCTTTTAATAAATATAGGCCCTACATAAAATATATCTATAATATGAAGAAAAAAAATTCTATTGCATGTAGAAATTGAAGCTCACAAAACCTTTGCACTTGTTGTTTTGGTAAGTACAAAGTACTTTTTGTACTTTTTTGCTATTTCCATCTAAGCAGCGATGTCCATCTTTTCACTTTTTATTATTTTTTTATTTTTTTGCGAGGTAGGGTAAATTATAGATTCATTTATAAAATTTCACTGATGCCAGGAAAATAGTTTCACAAATATATTTTTAGAAAGTAGTTGAAGACCTACTCTGCCATCTTCCTATATCATGAAAAAAGCATGCTTGTATATATAATAATTTATCAACGGAAAATATAACTCTCGTGCAAAATAAAAATAAAAATACTCTAAATAAAATCAGAATGTGCACGTGGATTCTGATTTTAAAAAAAAAAAAAAATAGATCCCACATCTTTTATATCTAGTGCATATGTTGCACCGATATTGACACGGGACACGAGATACGACACGACACTCCGACACATTAATTCTAAAAAATATTAAATTTCGACACGTTTTAATATTAAATAATATTTTTAATTTATGTAATGTATATTATATTTAATATTCAATAATTTAACAAAAAAATTAAAGTTAAACTTATAATACCCATCAATTTTACAAAGAAATATAATATATCTTAAATGTTTATATTAAATTCAATAAAATCGTAATCATAATCTAACGAATCTAATAGTTGGAATTCAAAATGCAACGTAACGTAACCTTTAAACTTTTTTTGAGTCTTTGCAATGAGTATTGAAGTGTTGGATATGACACATTAGAATTTTTGAAATGTTATCGCTTCATAGGGACAAAAAAATCTATAGTCACGACAGATAAAATGAGCCTTTCTCAATACCATGAAACTAGCGGTTCCTTTAATATTTGTTAAATGTAATAGTGAATGCACTTTGGAGTTTCTTTAGTATGCAAGTTGATTTAATTCGGTTTAACTAATTAAATGGAATACGAGTAAATCTAGTTGTCCTTTTTTTTTTTTTGATACATATCTAGATGTCTTCTTAAATATATAAATAAGATGATAAAATGCAACAGTGTTAAAACGGACAAAAGAAGATAATTAATACGTAGAAATATTGAATTGTATGTGAATTTGTGTATGAAAAAATGGGGTTTTTATATTTTATATATTGATAGGTAATATAATCATATAGAAATAATCATATTTATCAAAATGGAAAAAATAATCATAAATTTTTATATTTTAAATTGTATATAATCATATTCTTAAAAATGTAAATTTATTAACTATCATTTTCATCAAAATATACTTTAAGCTTGGGGCATTAAAAAAATGGTTATGCAAAAAAAATTAAAATTAAATATAAAGTATAGCATTTATTATATTAAAATAACAAAAAGAAATTAATACTAGCAAGAATAAAATAAAATAAAGAACAATATAATATATTCTTTATTTTATTTTATTTTTTTGGTGATCATGCATATTTAAATTTTGAATTTCATATAGGAATTTAGAGTAGAAATTTTAAGATGATTGAATAAAAACTTTCTATTATTTTACTACATTATTTAATATATATTCCCTTCATTGCAAATTTCTAATATTTCTTAAGTGAAAAAATCTTAATAAGTGTATATATATTTAGGATACCAAAAAAAAGAGTGTGTATATATTTAACAGTAAAAAAACATATTTAACAATACGAAATTAAAATAATAATAATTTTACTCCGGACTCAATAGTTAATCATTTAAGAAACCTTAGGGTAAACATCATTCCACTAAGTTGGTTAGATTGGTACTGTTGGCCTGAAATTAAATTATAATAAATGGTACATGTGTGACAATATGCAAACCATCCATTTCGATTTGAAAGGGAAAAGTGTGAATTTAAAAGATGATTTTAAAATGCTCTTCCGCTAAATAAGACATTATCAACTCGTCAAAATAAGGTGTTATAAGTTAAATTGGATAAGTTAAATGCATATATAAGTCATATTACAAAAGATTATTACGAAGGAAATAAAAACATATCAAATCTCTATTTCTCTGCTTAAGTCATGTTACCTTATCAAACCGAGTTAACTATTTAATCACATATAATTAACTACAAACTCAATTAATCCTTATTTAATTAATTTAACCTCTAACAGGAAATTTACATAATTATTTATTTATGGATTTCGCTTAAAAATTAAGAACAACACAAATCCCTCTAATTCTTTACCCTAATTTGAATTCTAACCCAATTTAGATAAAGTATAAATAAAAATACCATAGGAAACAATATAAATCATAAACATATGCAGTTTATTTTCATTCAACACAATGCCTCGTAGGTTTTTATTAAAAGTTAACTTTCCTTTATATTAAGGAGCCATAACAAAATTTCTCCTTTTTTAAAATAAATACAATTTTCTTTTTCTTTTTTGGATAAACCTTAAGTATCTTCCACGAGCGACAATTCTATTCAGGACTGATCCTGGATTAAAGTTTTAAACTTCTCCCAAAAATGATATTTCATATTAGAGAGAAACGAATACATGCTCTCACCCTCACATGCTCAGTTTTTATACTCCAATTGAACTACTGTTATTTGGTAATACAAATTTTCTTTTTCAATAGTATTAATCAACACATTTAGCCTCACATTATCTCAAATCTTTTTGATTAATTAATTATGAAATCTATTTAATAAAAAATTCACATGCACTGCGCATTCATTTAAAAGCAATTGTGATGAAGATATGTAATTTAACATGTAATCATTATTTTATATGAATTACCTTACCACTTTAATGCCAATTTTAAAGAACTGTAACAACGAACTATAACCTAATTTAAAAAGCAACGGTCATACTGTATAAAAGAACTTATAATTGCTCTTTAAGGATTTTTTTAAAAAAATAAATAAAAGAATAAAATTGGTGATTAATTAAGTATGGGAGGTTAAATTTACTATTTTTTTCCTCATTGTCTCTTGGTATTAAATCTTAATCATTTGTTTCCATTCACACTTATTAATAAATTATTAATTATCAATAAATTATAATCATTAGATTAGCAAAAATTAATGATTAAAATTTAATTATAAGAGATAGTAAAAAAAAAAGTAACAACTAACAAGTATAATCTCTCCGGATATATATATATATATTTATAATGAGGAGGATTATATTTATAAATTTTTTTATTTACAAATTCAAATTACACTATGTACTTCTAGAACTACATAATATAATTTGTAAAAAATTGTAAAAAAAAATTATAAAGGCATCTTTCTCCATTTATAATTAGAAAATTTAATAATTAGTTAATTACCAAAAGTGAAAGGTGGATGGAATTAAACGTTCCTGTCTATCATTATTCTTCACATTCACGTGGAAATATTTCTATTGACCAAATCCAACTTGGGGTAACCACCACATGTCATTAATTTATTGGTTGCAGCTGCTGGGTAGCACTTTCCAAAGGAGACGATTACTAAATTTTTGCAACGGTCATCTAATAGTCAACAACACTTCGTCGAATAAGAATCTTCAATTCCTTCCTACCGATAGACTTTTCCCCTTCACTAATAATATTTGAGCTATTCTTTTATTATTATTATTATTTTTTTTTGTCGTACACATCGTTGAGCTACCTTTTTTTCCTGTGATTTTTGAGCGATTCTTTTAATTCATGTTGTCATTGTCTTTTGAATACAATAATAGCAATTTCAAACTTTTTATTGGATTAATGCTAAAATAAAATGAGTTTTATGTTTATTATGTTGTAGGAAAAATGATTGTGTAATGTTATAGAGATTAGTTTTGCGTGCCATTTTTTTTTCTTTTTTGTTTTAAAATGTGTGGACCCCATTAAATGTTGTGTGTGTAGGAAAGTTTATTGTGTTATGTTAAATGATAAAATGAAAACCCAAATAAAATATTTATTAAAACAATATGACGAGATGGACATGAGTCGTTCATGTGACACATGCTATAATAGCGGTTTAAATAGTATAAGTCTGATATTATTATGTAAAGAATCAATTTAATCCAAAAAATTATATTATTGAATATATATAATGATTTTATATTTATTTAACATGTTATATGTCCTCTCACATCCGTAATAAGAAATTTCATAATATTTAATTATTTTTATTAATGGGATGAGGCGGTAAGAATCGAACTTATATCACTTAAATATGTCGGCTATAATACCATGTAAAGAATCAATTCAATCAAAAAATTTAAACTATAGAGTAAGACTACATCAATAGTTTTATATTTCTCTAACATATCTAATGATAGACCTAAGAGAGGGGTTTGGGTGGGCAGTTGTCCCTTCCTAAATTTTGATATTTTTTAGTATTACGTATATAAAATGATATTTTGTAATAATAATAATGAGTTTTATAAGAGTTATGTTGTAGGAAAAGTGATTGTGTTATGTTATAGAGATTCGTTTTGCGTGCTAGAATTTTTTTTTTTGCTTTAAAAATTGTGGGTCCCATAAAATGTTGTGTGTGTAGGAAAATTGTTGTGGTCATGTTAAATGATAGATGTAAATCCCAATAATAAATTATAAATCATAATGTTAGCCCCTCCCTCAAGAATATTTGTAATAGTTAGCTCTTTCTATTAATTTTAATAACATTTTTAACTTTAATATTTTTTTTCACCCCATATTATAAAAAGTTATGGTCCATCAATAATCATAGGGTTATATTTATCTCATTTTACATGAGATAAACAACTTTCTTACGCATACAAAAAGGAGTTGGGTCCTACCACTCTTTTTTCTCTCCTCTTACCTGTGGGTCCCACTAGATAATTTCTTTTCTACAACATAAAAAATATATATTCCATAAATATATCATGCGTGACTTGAACATGAACGTTTTGCAACAAGCGGCATGTGAGAGATGTTTATTTACCTATGCACAAATCGCACACATCATATCCATGACGTATCATTGTATTATTTTAATAAAACTTTTAGTTTTGTATTGATTTAAATAAAAAGTCTCAAAATTCGCATCTAATAAACTAAGGAGAGGAATATATTTAAAAAAAATTATTTACAAACTACGTTACGTTACGTACTATAAGTAAAAATTTGTAAACAAAAAATTTATAAATATAATTTTTCCCATAAATTAAAAGACGGTTATCATATTATTGATTCGACTATCCACCTTTATTTATCCTATAAAAAAATGTACATTTACTAATAGCATTTGATTTTGATTGATTACCTTTTTTATAAACATCCATAATTTTGATTCTATAAATTTTAGGATAATTGGACGTACTCCACCTTATTCATCGCCTATCTTGTATTCACAATGTCCGGAGGATTTAACACTATCAACTCTCAACGACACCAAGAAAAGATTCCTACTGTTTTCTTTTCTATATACTTTTTTTATAAAAATATATATAGAAAGAGCTAAGCTTCCCCCTAAACAAATGCGCTCCACCGGCCCCATTGAAAAGATGAGTATGTACCAGCAAAATAAAAAAAATGAAGAAAGAAAGAAAGAAGAGTAATGGGTGCCGTGGACACTAGTAGTAACCTAACTTACGGGTCAGTTAGAATTTAATTTTTCTACACCAACATAAATTGTGTGTGCAGTATTTAAAATATTATTCTTCCACTTCCTCCTAAATACCTCTCGTATTTTAAATGCCAATGTATTCTAATTTCTAATCATAAGTTTTACCACAAAGTAAGAATCGTGAATATGCTTTAAAATTTCAATCATACTTCTTTTTTTGTTAATGGTGATTTATTAATTTGTTTATAACATTATAAACTATTCCTTTTTTCATATATTCTTGAACTCTTAATAAATAAACTTTTTCTTTTTTATATTCTTATTCTTAAAAGTTTAACTAAAATTTTAATACTTGTATTTTCTTCCCTTCACCACGGTCAGAAATTTAAACATATAATCTCTAATAAATTATACCTCTCATCACTTTCTTTTAATGGCTTACTTCTATTACATTTTTAACTCATTAAACATCTCCTTATAATTTTAATATGGGGAAGGATATTGTGACAACTAAGTTGTGTTACTACCAAATGACTACCAATCAATCTCACCGATAAATCGATTATCTTGATCCAACGGTTATATTTATTTCCATCTTTGTATGATCATGATTCCCTATATTTAAAGTGAAAACATTAAATATGGGAAATCATAACCATACAAAGGTGAAAATAAATATAAAGTATTAAATTTGAGAAATCATGACCATACAAAGATGAAAATAAATATAACCGTTGGATCAAGATAATCGATCTAACGGTAAGATTAATTGGTAGTCTGATAGTAACATAACTTGATTGTCACAATATCCTTATAATTTTAATATATGTTAAATCTAGTATTTGTTATTCATTTTAATCCCTCAGTTTACTATTCGGTCCTAATATAACCTTAAGAATGAGTTTTCATTCAAATCATGATGTAGAATGTTATGTTATATTAAGAAAATAATTTAAATAAAACAATTACTATGAGAATAACACTGTACATATGATAAATTATTACTCAAATAATAAGTAAATTGGAGTTAAGGGAACTTCACAACGTTTAAAGTTTGAACTCCAAAAGTACAAAACTATGAGGAACAACTTCGGTGTCTTGAATTGATTAGTTTCATACTTGAAGAATATAAATATACTAGGGAAAATGACAAAAAAATTGATAAATTAAAAAATTAAACTAATTTAAGAAAAATACAAAGTAACAATATATGATGGAAAATTAATTAACTTTTTCCTACTTTTGACATTTATCATGAAGCAAAACAAGAATTTTTTGTCCTTGATGATAGGAACATTTTCGGCTAAGAGATGCCGAGGTTTGAGATGGTGGGGCCATGTAAGAAAATCATGGAAGGTTTGATGAATCAACCTTTTCCCGTTGCGGTGGCTTTTTTCTCTTGTCATGCAGTTTGTGTTTGTCCCCACACTGCCTGCAACGTTTCGAATATTTTAAGGCATTACTTTTGCCCGTGACCAACTTTTTTTTTTTCTTTTTTTGTTTCCTCACAGATAGTGGTCACATTATGGAACGGTGGCATATGAAGTATTCAAGTGCTATATTACCTTTGCGCACATGTCATAGATAGTGTGTTACCACCGAAGAATATAAAGAGTATTCTCAATTCGTTCTTAAATTGCATGCTCGGAATCTTTCACTTTGATGATTAGTTATAATTATGTTTCCTTTTAGTATGCTGAAATGAGTTTTTTCTCGTAAGATTTATTGTATGAAATTTGATCCGTCCAAAATTTATTACTGCCCAAGTGAAATTCTCACTTATGCAATAATAGTTTTTGAGAAGGGATATTCTTACTACCAAAATTTTCTACTACCAATTTATTATCTATCTAATCACCATTGGATCAACATTTTCTCTTTTTTCAAAAACTTTTTAACATTCTCTCTCTTTGATTCAATAGTAATTAGATAGGTAGTAAATTGGTAGTAGAAAATTTTGGTAGTAAGAATATCCTCCCTCATAGTTTTTAGCTTTTATATGGGCAATTTGGTAATTAATAAGTTACTTGAAATACATATGTAAGCTAGTTAAGTCAATACAACAAAAAATTCTGGAATTTATTGAATTCTACACTTCAAGAATAGTAAATTTTGAATTAATCAAATTTCATAGATGAATTACGTATCATCAAATTACCATATAATAACAAAACCTTTTTTAGTGATGGTAGTAATAATATCTTCTTTTTTATGTCAAAGTGGTAGGCCATTGTTTAGTGCCACCATCGTCCATTCAGGAACCAATCTTATCATATAGTCGTTAAAGGGTTTCTTGGTATGCCCTTGGTGTCGGCAAAGAACCTGATTCCTATGATCATTAGCTTCAATTTATTCCAATGATAACATTGTGCATGTGTCCCAATAAAAAGAAGAAAAGGCAAGGAAATATTAATCTGGTCAATGACCATTCCTTTTACTTCGTGCCTTTATGTTTTTATGAGTAAGCCGCATGAGGAGGTAGAACTACAGTTCATGCATGATACAAGGATTTTTATTTCTGTTATCTTTTATATATTAATTAAATTTTTCTATATATCGTTCCATTTTTTAGTGTTTTTTTCCCTTGAATACAACACATGATTCTTAGTTTTTCTTCGCTTGTAAATTTTTAATTCAATTTTTTTGAATTAATCAAGCATATCATTTTTATAATTTTTTTTCTTTTTTAATCTATTCATTTTATATCTCTCTACAATTTATTATATATATATATATATATATATATTATAATTTTAATTAATTCTTATCATTTAATTTACTTTACATTTTATCCAATGATTTAATAATACATTATTAAATAAGGGGAAAGCGTTTCTGCGATTAGATAAAATAATTATCTTCGGTATGCCCAAAATGACGTCATTTTTTGAGTTGAAAAATTTAAACATTTAATTGATAAACTAATATAACCCTTGAATAAATTAGAATTACAAAAATATCTTTTTCTCAAACCAAAACAACGTCGTTTTAGACTTATTGGAAATAAATTATCTCTATTGATTGGAAATACAATAAACTCATTAAATATTATAAAACTTTATGCACAGTGGATTAAGCTATTGCAGAAACAAAAATTATTTTAAAGTAAATATTTTTTTTTTGGTAAGCAAAAATTATTAATTTAGGTCAAATAGCATAATGTAATAAAATCTTCATATGGCCATAATGGCCTTACATTATGAGTAATTTTTGTATATTTAGAAACAATCGGCTGGTACATGGAAAAGTCTATAAATAAATAATTCTAAATATGTGCTTGAATCAACTTATTTTATATTCAAAATGATTTAAGAATAAAATCTCATTTAAAAAAAATTTAAAAATGATATTTTTTTCTCAAATTTAGTTAAAGAAAACATACCTTAAAATATATGTCATATATAAAATTGAGCTGAGCATATTAAAATAAAAGTCTAGTTGCAGTAATTAAGTGAAGGGCAGGCTCAGTTTTAGAGTTATAGATACAAAGTTTGCTTAAGGTCATAATAGTTCAGTTAATTATTCAAATAATTGATAGAATTATAATACACATCTATTCGAAGTGACCTTATATTATTTAATAACAATACTGAATAATCTTTATTTAAATTTTTTTTTTTGGTATATCCCGGAAGTATCCCCATCAACCTCCTCCGGTCACCTTGCCCTCGGAGTACGGCCATGTAGACTAGCCCTTCATTGGAACAACGGGATATTATAAGAAGTAGGATTTATATGTCATAAACATGCACATTTATTAACAAATATCTTGTGCATTGAAGGATTCTTTCAAAGTTAAATAAATTAAAATTACAAATATTTTAAAATGTTTAAAATTTTGCATTGTCTTTGTAATAGATATGTGGAATCAGAAATTGATATTGTTTTCACCACAAAAAAAAGGAATTGATATTGTTTTTGTATGATCTATGTGCCATCTCTCAGATATTTATGAAGGAGATACTTTTGAAGATAGGAAAATCATTGTACACAATAATACTAATGACATAGCCAAAGAGTGGGGTGTGTGCATAGTGACAATTAAGAAAAAGTGTATTTAGAATGTGTACACCTTATTGGCTTAACCCTTTATTTGTAGATAAGTTACATGACAATAGTGGAATACACAATAATACTAATGACATAGCCAAAGAGTGGGTGTGTGCATAGTGACAATTAAGAAAAAGTGTATTTAGAATGTGCACACCTTATTGGCTTAACCCTTTATTTGTAGATAAGTTACCTGACAATAGTGGAATTCTGATCCTCTTAGAAATAATGGGCCCGATTCTTGATCCATTACTATGGCAAGGAACATTCTCTTAATTGTTAACCCTTCTAGAATATGGATCTTTGTTATGTCCATAACAAATTTTAAAACAATATACAATAAATTAAAATACAACTTATGAATGTTTATTTTTAAAAATACTTATAATTATAAAAATATCTATATTTAATTTAAAAGAAATTAAATTTGAAATAAAAAAATAAAATAAAAAAAGACACACATTGTTCTTTAAGAGAGAGTATAATAATGTATTAAGACATTCTAAGAAAATATAATCTAATTTGATAAATAAAAAAATAAGTGATTATTGTTTTAATTTCATGGATTCATTCTCTGGACCAGAAAGAAATTTGGAATTTCTAGCAGGTAATAAAAATCCAAAAAGAGCTTGCTGATTAAATAAAAATAAAAATGGGGAATAAGAACAGGAAAAGACAGAACCCAACAAACATTAAATAAAGGATTTTATAATTCCCATGTTGAATGAGAGTTGAAATCTTATATTATAGAGATAAAATGTATGTGGGATCCATGTGTTAGAAAAAATTATATGTAGGATCCATGTCAACACGGGAAATTGAAAGGTATGTATGAAAATTGTAATTCTCATATTGAATGAGAATTATAAAACCATTAAACAAAACGTTTATATTTTTCACCGTATGCAAAATCAGACCACCTTGCGTTTTCTCAGGCAAAGGAAAGGAGATAGACTTATAGAGGCCGTTTGGTACGCGGTGTTCTATAGGATTCTTGGAAAACTGAATTTTTCTAAATTTTAAATTTTCGGATATTATTATAAACTGAATGTAAAAAACATATTTTTGAAAATCGAGATTCCCGGATAAATAAAAATTTCTCCCGTACCAAACGCCTCCAATATAGTTCCAGTCAGTATCATAAACCCATTGAAGAAGAAGAAAAAAATTATGATGATTGTGCAAACATGACAATATGACATCAATCAGATGTAGCTAAGATAAAGGCAATTCACATGGACCACGCCAAAGCAGGCTACTTGGGTTACATAAATTTATTCCTAGGAAACCAAAAACAACATACTCCCCAAATAAATATCCGAATATACCCAAAAACTCAGTAGTTGAACCGTGAAACCGTGAACCATGTGAAGAAATAATGTCAAAATATATGAAAAGGAAAAACCTCAGTATTTTGCAAGCAATCATGGTAAACTCAGCATCAGCAATAAAAAGCGCACTAAAACATCGACGCGGACAGCTATCTTGCAATATGACATGCCACGAAAATGTTCAAAATACCATGAAAGAAACTTTGGGTCAAGGTCCATTATGCCTTGAACGAGAAATGCGTGATGCATTTCAAATACCATAAAGTTGTTCAGGATGTGATTTTATGATAACCCATGACGCAGAACTCGATTTTCTTGCGGAATAGTTATGCGGAACACTTCAGAGCATCAGAAAAAATGTAAGAACAACTCAGTATAAAGTTATTCTAAACCACGGAAACATGCTGCAAGAATTATTACTAAAAAGAAAGAAATTAAGATAATTATGCTATATGTGATAACTTTCTCTCATATACATCCTTATATAAATGTGCCACCTATTTTTTCTTTTTTACAAATTTGCCACTTTTTTTCTATTTTACAAATTTGTCTTTATGTCTTTATATAACTTAGAAATATTTTCCTCACGTCACATGTTTATTCAAATTTTCAGTTTTTTATTTTTTAATAATGAACTCTACCATATCTTTGTTTCAGCTGCAAAAAAGAAAAGTTTGCACCAACCGCAAATTGCGAAGCCCTAAAATAAAGAGAAATACTATTCTCATGTTACATGTGGTAAATTCTCTCTTATATATCATTTGATAACTGTGCCATTTTTTCTTTTCTTTTATTTTTATTTTTCAGATGATGAGACCCACAAATTTATTTCTATGACATGAGATAACTTATCTCCTTTAACATGAGATTAATAAAACCCTAAAATAAAATACCAAGATTAGTAACATGGGATGTATGATGACCGGACCATGGTAGGGTACATCATTTCCAAATCAACATAAACAAGAATCAAGTGTAGCCCAACCCAATTAATTGAAATCAAAGTTTATCTTGAGCACAATAAGAAAACTAGTTATGTAATTTCCTTAAGAAAATAAATTGATAGCATGGATTGGTTAATTCGTCAACTCTTGAATCAGGGACACTAGGGTAGTGTAAGATGAACCATTCTCGACCAAGGCCCCTCTGAACTTGTCAGACATCTCCTTCACCTTTCCCTGATCTCATCACTGCCATTCATCAGGCACTTCACACCGTTCTCAACTTCCTCCGCCCGCACCAGATCCCCACCCAACTTATAATCCAACCTAATCTCCACTGCTAAACCCAGTTCCGAGACCATCTCGAACACATTCATCTATTGCTCCGCATACACCGGCCACGTGGTAATAGGCACGCCGTGCCACAAGCTCTCCAATATCGAGTTTCAACCACAATGCGACACGAAACCCCCCACAGCCTTGTGGGCCAGCACCTTCGCTTGTGGGACCCACCCACACACCAATCTCATCCCAACTGTTCGTTCCAAAAACCCATCCGGCAGCACACTCTCGTGACTTGCATACTCGCTTGGGTCCTCTAACTGGGCCTTAAGAGGCTCCCGCAAAGCCCACAAGAAACTAAAACCGGCCCGTTCAAGCCCAATCGCCATCTGTTCCACCTGTCTCGCATCGAGGCTTCCCATGCTACCAAAACAGATAAACACCACGGACGAAGAAGCCTGCTGATCCAGCCACTCCATGATACGATTATATTGGGCTGAGTTCGGGTCCCATCGGGCCGGCCCATCAAGGTCAAGAATCGGCCCAAATGGGTAAACGGGTGGAAATTTCAAAACGTGGTGGAGTGAATCAAGCGCGTGAGGTTCAAGCTCCTGTAATGTATTTACGATAATGCTCTTTGTTTCCCTGTACCTTCCCGCATGATGTAAAAGCCAAGAATACCTGTTTCTCTCCTTCAAGATGGGGTTGGGCAAAACGGGTCGGGGCAGTGGGTTTTTGAAACTCGGGATCGTAAAATTTTCCGAGACGAGCGACTCAGTTACGGGTAGGTGGAGCGCGAAGCAGGGGAAGCTCGTCGGCGACGCGAAGAAGATGTAGCAAGGGACGGCGAGCTCGACAGCGACGTCGATGACGGTGGTAGAGAACATGTCGACGAACAAGGCAGCGAGTCGAACTGAGTCAACCGAGTCGTAGGCTGACTCGGTAGGCATGAGGTTGAGGAGTGTGTGTTTGACATGGTGCTTGTGTTTCTGTATGAGGAGGGAAATGAAGGCGACGGAGGAGTGATACTAATTCGGTGTGGGCGGGTCTATTGGAAACAATCAAGTGTGAGTGAGTAGTTGAGTGAGTAGTGGTGAAGAAGTACCACATCGGCTAGACATGGACCAAGTGATGACTATATAAGTGCAAAAGACCCACAAAACCTATAGCCTTAAGGTTTTGGGCTAAGATGTGATGTCGGCCCACTTATTGTGGTTTATCACTAAGCCCATGGATGTTTCCTTTGCAAAGGTTTTGGGCTCCCCCTACCATTCCTAACAGTGGTATCAAGAGCCATAGAGTATTAAAGTGAGAAAAAAAAATGTAAAGCTAGAATGAGTATGTGAAGTCAGAAAAGTGGGTGAGAGTTCCTAGAATGAGCACGTGAAGTCAGAAAAGTGGGTGAGAGTATTTTGTATGAACTAAAGTGTGATAAGGGAGAGCATATACAGTGAGAAAAAAAGTGAGAGTTTTTTTTCCTGAGTTTTTTTTCTTATCAACGTAAAAGGAGGAGAATGGCCAAAACTGAAAATAAGAGTCGTGTGCGGTGGTAGTCATGGCCACTGAAACTAATTTTGTCCAACCAGCAATTCCTCGCTTTGATGGTCATTATGACCACTGGAGCATGTTGATGGAAAATTTCTTAAGGTCCAAAGAGTATTGGGATGTCGTCTCTTCTGGGATTGCAGAACCAGAAGAAGCCACTATGACAGCAGCCCAACGAACAACTTATGAAGCGGCAAAGTTGAAGGACCTCAAAGCAAAGAACTACTTGTTTCATGCAATAGACAGGTCGACCTTGGAGACAATCCTTTGCAAGGATACTTCCAAGCAAATATGGGATTCTATGAAAAAAAAGTATCAAGGCTCAGCAAGGGCAAAGAGGCAGCTGCTACAAGCTCTTCGTATGGAGTTTGAAACACTACGGATGAAATCAGAGGAGTCAATCACAGATTATTTTTCAAGAACGATGGCAATCATCAACAAGATGCGAACTCATGGAGACAAGACAGAGGACGTCACCATTGTTGAAAAAATTCTTCGATCCTTGACGCCAAAATTCAATTTTGTTGTCTGTGCCATAGAAGAAGCTAAGGATATTGAAGAACTTTCAATTGATGAGCTGCAAGGTTCTTTATTGGTTCATGAGCAGAAGCTCCAAAGCCAAGACCGAGACATAGAAGAGCAAGCCTTGAAGACCTCTACTAATTTTCGTTATTCCACAACAACAAGAATGAATGTTGGTAGAGGGAGAGGAAGAGGTAGAGGATCTTATCAATGCAGCAGCATAGTCAAATCTAAGGTTGAATGTTTTAGATGCCACAAGTATGGACACTACAAGTCTGAATGTAGGACCAATCTCGGTCAACGTGTGGAAACAACAAATTTTACTGCAGCAAATGAAGATGATGCAGCAGATGCAGAACAAAATTTTGCAGAAGCAAACGAAGGAGAAATTCTTCTAATGGTATGTCAAGAGAAAGAAGTGTCTTCACCAGGTTTATGGTACATTGACACTGGCTGTAGCAATCATATGTGTGGTAGTAAAGAGGCATTTTCTTCCATTGATGATACCTATCGCACCAAAGTAAAGCTTGGAGATGATTCTACTATTTCAGTCATGGGCGAAGTTACTGTCCAAGTCTCTGTAAAAGGGAAAATGCAATCCATTACTGATGTTTTTTTTGTTCCTGAATTGAGGACAAATCTCTTGAGTGCTGGCCAATTACTTGAGAAAGTGTATGAAATTGCATTTAAAGGTGGAGCCTGCAAGATATATGATCATCACCAAAACATGCTTGTTCAAGTTGAGATGACAACAAACATAATGTTTCCACTCTGTCTTCTTAAATCTGATCATACTTGCTAGATGGCTAAATTAAAGGAGGCAACATGGATTTGGCATTTTAGATATGGGCATCTTAATTTTGGTGGTTTACGGACACTATACCAAAAGCATATGGTAGAAGGACTTCCTCCAATCACAGTTCCATCAGGAGTTTGTGAAGACTGTGTTATCAGTAAACAACACCGAGTTCAGTTTCCACAAGGCAAGGCTTGGAGGGCTAAACAACAGCTTGAGCTAGTCCACTCAGATCTTTGTGGTCCAATCTCACCAGCTTCTAATGGAGGTAAACAATATATAATCAAATTTATTGATGATTTCAGTCGGATGATTTGGGTGTATTTCTTGCAGGAAAAATCTGAAGCTTGTGAAACATTCAAGAACTTTAAAAGTCTTGTTGAAAAAGAAAGTGGCAATCTAATTAAAGTTCTTCGTACTGATCGTGGGGGGGAGTACAAGTCCCTTGAGTTTGATAATTTTTTTACAAAGCATGGAACTCGGAGGCAACATACTGCAGCCTATACACCACAACAAAACGGTGTATGTGAGAGGAAGAATCGAACCATCCTCAATATGGCTCGAAGTCTGTTGCAAACAAGCGGAATTTCAAAGAAGTTTTGGCCGGAGGCAGTAAATTGGAGTGTCCACCTCTTGAATAGAAGCCCCACATTTGCTGTTCAAAATATTACTCCTACAGAAGCTTGGAATGGAAGAAGACCGGTAGTTGATTACTTCAGAATTTTTGGGTGTGTTGCATATGCCCATGTTCCAGATCAAAGGAGGAAAAAGCTTGATAACAAGGGAGTAAAATGTTTCTTTCTTGGTGTAAGTGATCAAACAAAAGCTTATAAACTCTATAATCCTCTAACCAATAATATCATAATTAGTCGTGGTGTAGTGTTTGATGAAGAAAGGTTTTGGCCTTGGGATGATCAAGCTAATGCGGTGGCACCAGTTGCAACTGATCTTGAAGAAATTGGTGAGAAAGATCAACCACACAATTTAGCCTCAACTTCCAACAATTCTGACTCTATAGAAGAAGAGGAAGAAGAGCCTAATCATGTAGCTACAACACATGAACGCCCCCAACGTCACCGACAAAGGCCAACATGGATGCATGATGTTGGGCCTCACACTTGAGGGGAGGATGTTGGAAACAATCAAGTGTGAGTGAGTAGTTTAGTGAGTAGTGGTGAAGAAGTACCACATCGGCTAGACATGGACCAAGTGATGATTATATAAGTGCAAAAGAACCACAAAACCTATAGCCTTAAGGTTTTGGGTTAAGATGTGATGTCGGCCCACTTATTGTCATTTATCACTTAGCCCATGGATGTTTCCTTTGCAAAAGTTTTAGGCTCCCCCTACCATTCCCAACAGGGTCCACCGTATGAAGGTGGAGGAATCGGATATTAGTGGCCGAGGAAGCACGGGCTTGGATGTAGGTGTTGACGAGTGGTCGTTGTGGCATGTTGACGATGAGAACGGTTGCAGAGAATCGAGGGTCGTGTTTAGTATTGGGAAGGAGGTTAGCGAATTCTACAATTGGAACAAGGTTGTCGAGGGCTGGGGTAGCGATGAAGCCACTTCAAATCTAGTCATGATGAGGGAGCTGTAGTGGCTGTGAGAGATTGAGATGCAAAAAAAGTAAATCAATACTGAGTTAGTGGGTATTAATATAGTCATATTTTAGGTAGCTGACAAACATGTTCTTAAACTTTCTACTTCTGGCATATTCCGACTGATGAATACTCTAGTGGAATAACGGTATTCCTTGGTATTGCACTATTGCAAACAAATTTCACCTATTTGAGATTAGAGAATTTAATATGCTTGCTAAAATATAATAAGAAAAAGAGGTCAGCTTTGTAGTCTTACCTTTGATCGAAAGCTTTAATTGCTAGTTGAAAAACCGTAACCTTTATATCATTGGTACCATCGGATGAAGAATTGAATGCATCGATTGGAATTTCCCAGATAGTATGCATCAGATAATGCTAACACTAAAATATCACAGTAATAGTTTAGAAACTTAAACCCTAGGGAACTTAAAAATGTTGTAACCGTAGAAATGGGCTTTTTGACCATTATAGCCTTTTTTTAATAATTAATTACCAAATTGACCCTATTTATAAACTATTTCAAAAATTTAACCTCTTCATAATACATAACATAAGTTTGCCCATGTTTGACCGTTGACCATGAAGCCTACCCGAGTACACCCCTCCCTACCCGGGTATATTTTGAAATTTTTTACCTACCCGGATATATTTCTTGAATCTGGAAAATTTTTGAATTATTTACCCGGGTAGGGTAAATATAATTCCTTGAAAGTATAAATCTCAGCATTTTGAAGAGAGGAATACAGATGTGAAGTAAATGATGCACAAGTGTCTTTCCCTCTAAAACTTAAGAACACTTCGAATTCAAAGGTCCTTGGCTGAAACAGAAAATAAGATTTCATAGATTAAACATATCGTAACAAGGTAGCTAAAATTACTGAGACAAATGACATCTGCTGAGGTTTGAGACCCACAATTTGTTACTAGTTTCCAATACAGAACCAAATTAAATTTCGAAGTTATTGTCAACAGTTACAAGACTTTTTTGGACGAGGATTTGAATTCCAATTTCTGCAGAAAGCCCATAGTCATATAATATCTCAATTACATCATCTCGATCCTTCCCAATAAAGAAAAAAGCTATATCAAGGAATATTTTTTTCACTTTATGATCACTTAAACCATCAAAACTTATTTTGAGCTTCATCAGTATTTCATGATTGGGAATGATTCTGAGTTTTTCCGATGCACTCTCCCAGTCCTTTATCCTATTTCCTCGCAAAAAGGACCCAAGGACTTCAAGGAATTATTTACCCAGGTACACCCCTCCCTACCCGGGTAAATAATTCAAACTTTTTCTAGATTCAAGAAATATACCCGGGTAGGTAAAATTTTTCAAAATATACCCGGGTAGGGAGGGGTGTACCCGGGTAGGCTTCATGGTCAACGGTCAAACAAGGACAGATTGGTGTTATGTTTTATGAAGAGGTTAAATTTTTGAAATAGTTTATAAATAGGGTCAATTTGCTAATTAATTATTAAAAAAAGGCTATAGTAGTCAAAAAGCCATAGAAATGAGTCAATTAACTCTAAACACCTTTCATCTATCAGTATAATCTCCAATCTTTCCCATTTTTTCCTTTATGTAATTGAAGTGTAGTAGCTGAACAATATCACATATTGTTCCATTCACATCTGTTACAGTCAAGAGGTCAAAGAGGACAATAGGTGCCCCATGCTGGGTAGTAGACAATGTCCAATAGTTAATAGTAGTGTAAGATGGGGGCATTGTGTAGTGTAACTGTATAAAGGAGGAGTCAAATTCAAATTGGGTGGTTCGGATGGTTAGACGTATTTTCCTAAAATTTTGTTTGGGATTTTGGAAGGGAGGGGAAAGAAAGAAATTTAAGGAAAAAGGAGGAGAAAAAAAGGAAAGAAAAAATTAAAGGTATTCCCTTATCTTGTTTGAGAGTTAAAAAAATGGTAAGAAAATGAGATGGGGGAAAAAGATATTTTTTACTATTTTACCCTTTCTTTAAAAACTAATATTTTGAATTTCTACATTTCAACGGAATTTTTACATTTCAAACGACGAAACATCAACGGAATATTCCCTTCCCTTCACACTACTAAAAAAAGATCATATTTTGAACGGAATATCTACATTTCAAAAGACGAAAAATATGTTTTCATAGGGAATTTTTTGTCGAAAGGAGACATAATTTCTTTTTTGTAGAGATTTTCCACGGAATTTTGTTTCCCTCAAAAGTTTAATTTTCATCGAAAATTCTGTCACTATTTTCAACAGAATATTTTTTGTATATAAATTCTGTTGGTATTTGAGAATTTTCTAGTAGTGTCACATTTAAAAAAATGATTCACACTTATGTAATTTTCACGTTTTAATACTAGGGTAGATAAGAAATTTCTAATATTTTTCCCTCAAACCTCCCAAAATAGGGAAGCTTTAATTTTAAGAAAAAGAAGAATTTTGGAGGATTTATCTCAATTTCTTTTTTTTTTAAACTTACAAACAATGGAAGGGGTTAATAAAATCCTCTCGTCTCATTCCTTTCCCTCCTAAAACCAACTCTCAAACAAAGCCTAAGTGTATAAAATAGAGTGTTGTAGCATTTTTCTGATATCAAATAAAGAAATCAATTTTCCAATTTTCTTTTTTTTTCTCTTTCTCATTGCCTCAAGGCATGAGGCTCTATCATGATGCTCTCCACATGATGCGAGAAATTAGGGTTCAAATATTGACTCATCAACTCTTCAAGAGGAATTTTGTTTTTTAGCCATGTCTAACACCTTAGTAGGACTAGGACTAGAACTAGATGTTTCTTGTACTTTCCTTACGGAAATTCGCTTCCTATTAGTCTTCTCTAGTCTTCCTAACTCTGGTTTGTACTGTAAGGAACTGAGATCAACAGTGCTGTTAAGTGTCAATTATACCATGTCTTTAGGATAAAAAATATGCTAAATAATGTTAAAAGTAGTCAAAGACATGGTAAATATTGTAAGATGCAAAAGAATTTTCTAGTTTTCAAGTTTGATATGATTCTGACTTAAATTCATATCGGTTTCAAGTTTAAATTATTAAATCAAAGCATTGATAGATCAAGGAAGTCAAGACACAAGCCAAGTGGTGATTTCATGTTGCGTCCCACTGAAAAATAGTCAATTTTACTGGTCTGCGCGATAGCTTGCTTGATTCATCTAGTAACACATCGAGATAAGCTATTTATCTCGATGGTTAGCTTGATTCATCGAGCTGGACTATTTATCTCGAAGGTTTACCCGATTCATCGAGTAGCTTCGAAAATAAAACCTATGGATCTTTTTATAAAAGAAGAAGAACGAAAGAAGGCTGGGAAGGAGGTTTTTGGCATGACTTGGGGAGAAAGAAAGAGCAATTGAAGGAGGAAAACGTGAAGGAAAGATTGAAGCTTCTCCGTGGAGATCGCCAATTGAGTTTTTCTTATGAATTTCTCTAATTTCACATCTTTAGTTTATGTTTTTTGCACTATGCTAAGCTAGTTTCAGTTGTAGTCTAGGCCTAGATGGATCTTGATGTAAACCTATTATTTGATTGTTAATTTCCTAATGCATCTTCCTTCTTTTGTTTGAATGAATTTTCTGTTCTTAATGCTTTTTATGGATTTCTCCCCATAAATTGATTTAAGAATTATCTATGGCAATACAGATGTTAGTAGATGAGACTGGAAAGGTTAATTCATCATAACGTTGTTTTACCTAGACATAGGCTAATAACTTATGTGATCATTAGGTTCTGATTCTTAAAGCGTATTTTAGTTATAGTTTTAGTGAAACATAAGGAATCTTAGGGGAATACGGGGCTAGGATACGTCGAGACATCGAGACCTATTCAAATTTAGAGAATCGATCGTCATCACTAAAAGTAATGGTAATTAAGAATTAACAACAAGTAATAGGTGAGCATTGAGGGAAGTTGTAACGTAGCTATGTTTCTCTTATTATTTACAAAATCCAATTGCCATCTTGTTTCCTTGTTTTTAAGTATCTTTTTAAATTTAGTAATTACTTTCAATTCAAATTTTATACTACTTCACAATTACCACCCAACCACTTTTGAATTGTCTAACTTAGATAAAAATAGAGAATTGTTGCTTGAAATTAGTCTTCGTGGGAACGATACTCACTCATCACTTTATTTCTTGGAATGACCAGTATACTTGCCATGTTCGAAACAAGTTTTTGGCATCGCTGCTGGGGACAAATTTAGGATTAGACTTTTAATTTCAGTTTTTATGTTCATCTTACTAACTTTGAATTTTTTGGTATATCCGAGGTATAATATAATTGATCAAAAGACTTACTTTACGAGCCAAAGATCGAAAAGCTAAGAAATACTAAGCTCATTAAGAAGCAAAAAGAAAGAAAAAGAGTAAACATATCGCTCTTCTAAGGAGAACATTCTACTATGGTTGATGTAACGACTGGCAACTTGCAAGGATTAACGACTGTCCCCACACACTAACACGAGACTTTTCAGCATGCTTTGTCCTCACTCGCACACTTCACTAGAAAACTTCCCAGGAGGTCACCCATCCCAGAATTGCTCCAAGTCAAGCACGCTTAACTGTGAAGTTCTTCCGATCCGGGCTACCGAAAAGTAGATGCATCTTGTTAGTATAGGTAGTACCAATTAATTCTTATAAGTCATTCCCAACTGTACCGTCCCATACCAGCACAGTCTTTGGAATACCTCTATTTTCGGTGTTATTCGATTCATTCATGTACCCCTGTCCCTAGAAGCCTGCCAGGAGCCGCTCCTTGTCCATGCCCTTTCACACCGGCGATCACTCCCCGCCCTCGTCAGCGCTCGGGATGTTACATGCCCACCAGCTTCCGCCTGGTTCTTCCTCGAACCACACCGTACTGGATGAGAGGCCCTGCTCTGATACCACTTGTAACGCCTGGTAACTTGCAAGGATTAACGACTGTCCCCACACACTAACACAAGACTTTTCGGCATGCTTTGTCCTCACTCGCACACTTCCCGGGAAAACTTCCTAGGAGGTCACCCATCCCAGAATTGCTCCAAGTCAAGCACGCTTAACTGTGAAGTTCTTCCGATCCGGGCTACCGAAAAATGTAGATGCATCTTGTTAGTATAGGTAGTACCAATTAATCCTTATAAGTCATTCCCAACTGTACCGTCCCATACCAGCGCAGTCTTTGGAGTCCCTCTCTTTCCGGTGTTATTCGATTCATTCATGTACCCCCGTCCCTAGAAGCCTGCCAGGAGCCGCTCCTTGTCCATGCCCTTTCACACTGGCGATCACTCCCCGCCCTCGTCAGTGCCCGGGATGTTACAGTTGAAAATCCACCACTTGGAGACACCATGGAGCAATTCCTCAACCCATCCTTCTCAACAATCATATTTGCAATTGTCATTCCACCAATTCAGGCTAACAACTTTGAAGTTCATCCAGCCTTCTTTCAACTCTTTTAGAATAACCAATTTTCTAAGGAGGACGATTATGATCCCAATCTACATATATCAGGATTTTTGGCTCTGTGTTACTTCACAAGCGTAATAGAGTTAGCACTGACGTAATTCATCTGATACTCTATTTTCAATGAAAGGAGAAGCGAAAGAATGGCTGAAAAATGAACCTGAAGGGAACATCATTTCATAGGATGATTTGGTAGTTAAATTTAGAAAGAAGTTTTTCACCTTTCTAAGTTCATGTAGAAGAAGCGAGAGATTGATCACTTTTCTCACCATGATGGCAAGTTTTTTGGTTCATCTTGGAGGAGAATCAAAGGCTTGCTGGCAGCCTGTCCACTATATGCTCTTCAAGCGGGAGATAAAGTGAGACTTTTTTACCATGGTATATCCCCTGCTGATAGGAGATTTTTAAATGCGGCTACAAATGGATCTCTAATGACCAAGGCTCCAGTGGCATTTCTAAAACTCATTGAAGATTTAGCTGATGAGGAAAATGAGGATGTACCAAGTTCAAAGAGGGGTATGCTTCAAGTGGATAGATTTGATATCTTGATGATTGGTCAACAGAGCTTGTAGAAGCAGATGGAATCTCTTACAAAGATGGTTACTAAGAATCAGATATCTGCCATCAATGCTGAGGAGCTAGTAGTGTGTAACATATATGCTGAAGGACACTCCACTAGAAGTTTTCCACTGGTCCAACCTTTTGAGGTTAATTACATGGGTAATCTAGCAAGGAACAACTATCAAGGCAACAACAACATGAGCTGGAGGAATAATAATATGATTCTCTCTTACAACCCACAACCACAACAGCCACAAATGACTACAACCTTACCCATCTTCAGCCTTGGAGAGACAATGGCCATGACCACTAATGCTTTTATGCAAGAGACAAGGTCAAATTTTAAGAATCAAGAGGCCTCAATCCGTAATCTTGAAACTCAGATTGGACATCTGGCCAAGCATTTGAATGAAAGAACTTCGGGGACAATGCCTAGTGACGCTGTGGTTAATCCAGAGGTGCACTGCAATGCAATCACCACTCAGGGTGGAAAAGAGATACAACCTCTAGAGAAGTCGGCCAAGGTAGATGAGAAAGCTAAAAAGGAGAAAGAGCCCAAAAAAGAGAATAATAAGAAAGAGGAGACCCCTAAAGATTTTGATAATGCGACCTATTTTGGAGGGGAGATTATTCGGGATAAGAGTGTTTCAAAGAAATCTCCCAAGGGCTCCAGTCAACCGAATCCATATGCTAAAGCTTCGTATCCTCTTCCGACAAACAGGAAAAAGAAAAGCAACAATATTCAAAGTTTATGGAGATTTTCAAAAAGCTGTAATTTAACATACCTTTCTCTAAAGCTTTGGAGAATATGTCTCTTTGCGCTAATTTCATGAAACGTATTCTATCAAACAAGCATAAGTTAAGGGAGATAGAAATTGTGGCTCTGACAGAAAAGAGTAGTGTAGATATCAAAAAAGGATTGCCATCGAAGGTCAAGGGTCCAGGTAGCTTTAGTATTTCCTGCACGATCGGGAATTAGCAAGTAGGAAGAACCCTATATAATCTGGGAGCCAACGTCAATTTGATGCCTCTCTCCTTTGCAAAGTTCTTGGGGATCACTAAGATGAAGTCCATACTAATGTCTCTTTAATATGCTGATAGATCCGTTAAGAAGCCAGAAAGAATGCTTGAAGATGTTCTGGTAAAGGTGAATGATTATACCTTCCTAATAGATTTCGTGGTACTTAACATGGAGAAAGATATCAATAAGCCTCTGATCTTGGGAAGACCATTTTTAGCAATTGCTAGGGCTATAATTGATGTGGAGCAAGAAGAGGTGATTTTTAGAGTTAATGATGGTGAATCCAAGGTGAGTGTTTTTTAGGCTGTGAAGCATTATGAAGATAAAGAAGACTGCTTTGAGATTGATGAAGTAGACGAGGTTATTTCCAAGAAGATACTTGAAGAAGCAAAACCTCCCACTATATAAGATCAATTTGCATAAATTCCATACTCCTTAGAGCTAATCAATGATGATCTACTGACCGAAGTAGCTAAAGCTATCAATTCAATTGAAGTGTCAAATGCACTAGAAGAAGAGTTATGAATTGGCTAGAAAGCCTGAAGGTCAAGTCTATTACATTGAAGAGAAAAAGGTTGAGGAAGAGAACAACAAGGAAGCCCATCACCAAGGAATGCAAACCAAAGGTTAAGATGGAAAAGTCTAGGAGCAAGGGAAAACATATGAAAACCAAGTTCAGAGTTCTTGAGGCCATTTACACTCTTACACATGCACATTAGCATCCCCTTGGCCGAGCCCAATTTTTTAGCAAAGGGATGGTGATATCACTAAGCTCGAGCTACCAACCACTATTACTATAAAGCCGATATGTCAAGCTTAGGACATTAAACAAGCACTTGTTGGGAGATGACCTAACAAATTTTCGCTTTTGTCTTATTTTTATTTTTGTTTTTGTTTTTAGGTATTCCTTGTTAGCACTGATCATGGTTTTTTTCGTTATGCAGGTATAGTGGGAAGACGCATTCAGCATGAGTAAAAGAAGCATTTAATCACTTTAGGTTGCAGCATTCACTTTGGCATTAAGAAGCCCAGGTCTTTTTAGAGAAAATATTCTGAAATTAGAAAAGGACTAAATGGGATTTAATTTGTGAATATACTTGCTATTCAGTGGCGGAGCCAAGAATTTTAATGAGGGGGGCGAAATAAAAAATATTATATCATAAATAAAATTATTTGAGATACAATACAAATATAATATACAAAAATTAAAAGAAATTTATTACAGAAATTAAGATTAATTCACTTGACTTTTACTCTACGTGTTTTCATGTTGTTAAACTCATCTATAATTGAATCCGTACTAAAACTCAAAACAATTTCTTTTTTAATGTATGAAATCAAAGAATCATCAAGAAATTGGTCTTCCATTCTATTTCGGAGCCTAGTCTTGATTATCTTCATAGCCGAGAAAGATCTTTCAGTAGTTGCTGTAGAGACTGGAAGAGTGAGTACAAGTCTAATCACTCTGTCAATAAGAGGGTAAATGATGGACTTTCCGGTTCTTGCTAGCCCTTGACATAATTCAGATGTAGTTGATAAATTAATCATATCTGGATGCTTAGGAATATCAAGCTCAAAATGTTGTAACTCCATCTTCAAATGCAATTTTTCTTGTTCTGTGAAATCTCTAGAATAAAATTTATCAACAAGTTTGCAAATATCATCACTATTAAATGACTTGTACCTGTTTCTTGGATCTAAAGCCATGCTCAAAGCAAGTAATTCAACAGATTATCATTGAACCTGCTATTTAATTCTTGCAACTGATAATCAATTGTAGCACAAAAGATATTTACTCTATAAAACTTTTCAGTAGAAAAATCACCTTGTTCATTTCGAGCACGACCTCTTCTTCCAATATATTTTGCGCTCATATCTGGAATGTCATTGTCATGTTTTATTCAAAAATCTTGAACATGAACCAAAAAAGCATCCCAACCTATCTCTCTTAATTTCTGAAGTAACTCTTTCGTAGTTGAAACCAGATGTAAAGCATTTGAAATATCTTGAGACTCTCGTTGCAAAGCTTGACAAAGGACTTCAGTAATACCCATAATTTCCTTTATAAGGTGCAATATGATGACAAAATCAAAAGATGTCAACGATGAGTATGCATTATCGGCATCTCCATGATGTGATGCTATTTTTCCTTCATTAGAAATATTGTCAAGAACTTCACATGTGTTTTTAAACATTTTAAACAAACTGCATATGGAATTATAATGAGAACTCCAACGAGTAGCTCCAGCTCGATGCAAAGTACCAATCTGATTAAGATCAACTCCTGATTCGAGTTCATCTATAGCAATCATTCTTGCAATTTCAATTTTTTGGGCAGCCTTTAACTCATCATTACGCTTACAAGAGGAAGTAACAATATTAATTATGAAGTTCAATTTTTCAAAAAATTGATGAACATGTTTTACCTCATAAGATGCAGCAACCAAGGCAAGTTGAAGCCGATGAGCTAAGCAATGGACATAATAAGCATATGGACACTCAGCGCAAATTAAAGCTTGCAGTCCATTCCATTCACCTCGCATATTGCTAGCTCCATCATAGCCTTGTCCTCGAATATCTTGAACGTCAAGATTATGGTGACGAAGAGTGTTGAGTAATCCTTGTTTCAAAGTCTTAGCACTTGTATCTTCCACATGTACAAGACTGAAAAATCTTTCCCGTATAAAACCATCTTTATCTACGAATCTCAAAACAATAGCCATATGTTCCTTTTTAGATACATCACTAGCTTCATCAACAATAAGACAAAACTTGGCATTGGAAACTTCTTCTCGTATTGTTTTCTTTACCTTTTCAGAAAAAACATGAAGAATTTCTTTTTGAATTTGAGGGGAACTATATGATGCATTTTGAGGAGCTTTTTCTAAAACAACTGCTGCAACTTCTTGATTATAGGAAGCTAAAAACTTTATCATCTGAAGAAAATTACCCCGATTAATTGAATCTAAGCTTTCATCATGCCCTATAAAAGCACATCCTTGAAGAGCAAGCCATCTCCTCACGTCCACAGAAACTTGTAATCTCAAACGATTAGTTGCAATCTCCTGAGTAGTAAGTTTTTCAACCAATATCTCAATATGTTGAGATTGGTTCATAAGACCACAACTTGAACGCACAGCATTTTTATGCGTTGAGATAGCATTTTCCAATTTCTAAATCCCTCAACAACAAATGTATTAAGTCCAACATGACCACCACCATCTGGTTTACTAAATAAATAACAAGGCAAACAAAATGCAGCATCTTTACTTGGAGAATACTCTAACCAAGATGGAAATAAATCAAACCAAGAAGAGCAAAAATGACGTCGATTCCTCTCTGGCCCAGAAAAAGGATAATTTTGAAGCTTGCATTGAAATGGACCAAGTTTAAGATAAGCACGACGAATTTCATCTTGTTGATTTATAGGATATTTCCATATTGGAGGGCGTAGTGCAGGATCTCTTTCCAGTGAAGCAAAATCAACTTTAACTACCTCTTTATTTTCAATTCTAGGAAACTTTGAAGAAGGAGTTTCATTATTTGACAATGCAACATTAGGAGTAGATGAGGGCAAAGACTCACTATTCTTTCTCTTAAAATAAACATCAATAGTAGCACTCTTTCCCATAATAAATACCTACAAACTTTCATGTATAAAATATAAAATAAAATCGTAATCAGCAAACAAGCTACAAACAAGCAAATAAAATATAAATACCTACGATTCACATAAAGGATGAAATAGAAAAAATCCTAAAACTCCTAAAGGTGGATGATATGCACAGGTTTCAAACTATAAAAAATAAAATTAATAAATTGTGTTCCAATGGCAGTATGAAAATTTCAATGTAACTGAATATAACTTGGTTTGAACAACTGAAAATTGGATTTGCATTGGCTGGTCTATAACATTACATATCCATAAATCAAAAATCAGAAACGAATTATTTTTATTCTGAAGTTATCATACAAGTTTGATGCAAGTCAGCTAATTGACAAAACAAGGAATTCATGTGGTCCACCTCTTAATTTTCGTTTTATTGTATAAAGAATCATAATAAAAAAATAGTTTTGTTGTCAAATAAAAAAAAACTATTCTTGACCACCTCCATGGCTCCATAGATCGTTGAATGCAAAATTTGGAGTGAAATTATTATGCTTTCCTATTCCTATGTCAAAAAAATGCAAAGAAACAAAAAAATTACAACCAGCGTCCATCGACCATGGAGTTTCTCAGTGAGCAAAATTTGGAGTGGCATAAAGAGTGATACAATTACAAATACAGATAGAGAATTTCATAAATAAGCAAAAAGTAGAGATAGAAAAAAACCTCAGGAGATTTAGGCAAGGGGTTTGCAAATACAAAATAGGGTCGCCGTCTTTGGGTTGGGGTCCATGGGATTTGCACTTTGCAGATGGGTAATTTTTGTTAAAGTTGAGAGAGAGAAAAGAGGGTTGGGGAATAAAAATAGGAATAAGAAAAGGTTGAGTGTAGTGTGATATTGATGATTAATGGAGAGTAATTTTATATTATAAAATTTTTAAAACAAATAATTTAATCATATTATTTAAATCTTATTATATATATATATATATATATATATATATATAATTTGAAATTGGGGGGGGGGGGGGGGGGTGGGGGGTGGCCCCCCCTTGATTCCGCCATTGTTGCTATTTTACTTTCATTGGCAAGCAAATGTGCGAGACGGATAATATATCTAGCTAGAAAAAATGCTACTACGAGGAAACCAACTAGCAAGTGTGAATTTGAGCTGTTTCTTATTGAAAGCTTCGGTATTGCGAGTGTCATAGCGAGATTACTCTTCCATATTTTTTATTATTACTCAATTTCATCTTCCCTCTTCTTTCCCCCATTCCACCTTCTCTCACATCATAACCATTTTATTTTACTCCTCTCACACACACTTCACCACTATTCACCCACATCATCGAAGGACCCTATCTTTATTCTCATTCTTTCACCTCTCTATTGCACGAGGAACTGCAGGTTTGGACCTTCTTTTCTTCCCACTTAATCTCAAGGTACATGACAGGGTTAACCTCATATTGTGTGTTGATATCTTCTTTATATGCCCTATGGTTAAAAATTGGATTTGCATTGAAAGCACGCTTTCTGATAAATCTGGGAATTTTTTTTCTTTACTGTCGTTAATGATTCAAAATTTATTGATGATATGCGACTACTGATGGTTGCAAACACAGTTTGATAGTGAACTGATTGTTGGATTACTATTATAATGTTAATTTTGGCTTAAGATATGATTTTGGATAAATCTGGGAATGATTATGGTTGGTCTGTTTTATCTCTCCATCTTTTGGGGACCCAGAGTATAGTGATTGATGAGGATGCTAGTTTGGCTTTGTTTTTAGTTCTTTTTGTTTTGTTTTTATTTCATCTCATTTTATTTTATTTTGTGATCTCCATGGTAATGGTCTCTTAACAGTTTTGCCCTATGTAGCACCGATACTGACACGGGACACGCGACACAATACGACACGACACTCCGACACGTTAATTCTAAAAAATGTGAGATTTCGACACGTTAGGACACGTTTTGATATTAAATAATATTTTTAATTTATGTAATGTATATTATATTTAATATTCAATATTTATCAAAAAAATGAAACTAAACTTATAGTATACATCAATTTTGCAAAGAAACATAAGATATTCAAAATATTTATATTAAACTAAATAAAATGGTAATCATAATCCAACGAATCTAATAGTTGGAACTAAAAACTCAACGCAACGCAACCTTTGAATTTTTTTTAAATTTCTATAACACGTGTTGGAGTGTCGGAGAGTGTCGGAGTGTCGGGAAGTGTCGGACACGACACGTCAGGATTTTTGAAGTGTCGGTGCTTCATAGGTTTTGCCCACCCTGTAGTGGACTTGACACTGATGCCACTACTGAATATTATTATTGTTAAGTGCTCATTTTTGCTAGTCATTGTTGAGGATAACAAAATTCTAAATCTGGGAATAGGGAGCACCACCATATACCATAGTAGTAGTCATGAGAGCTGTTGAGCGCTTAACGTAGATTTTTCAGGGAAGTTTCTATCGACCGTTCTTTGCATTTTTTCTTCCTTCTTTGTGATTGATTTGTTTTTCAAAACTTGGATTGTGCCAATGGAAAATTAATAGGGAGTTATTCAATAAAATTAATTCATAATGTGATGACTTATACCATGGTTTGATTTTGCAAATAAGCACTAATTAAGTAAGTCTATGAGTCAACAGGAATATTAGAATTACAGTTTTGAGTGATTGAGAGATAACATAGTTAGCTGAATCATGCACCATAGTCGTGAGGTTTTCAGCCTAAAAAGAAAATATTTCTTTTGGTGTGCACTTGACTGTTAAAAATGGTCTAGAGCTTGTTTTGTGTCTCCTTGAGATGGTTGATTTCATGCGTTGTTGATATGATTGAGACACTTTTTTTTGTTTTTAGTTACTTAGCCATAAAGCTACCCATTATGCTATCCTTTGTTAAGCTCGTTTAGCCTAGACCTTTTTCTTTCTTAATAACCTAATGTTGTAATTAGCCATTCCACACATACATCTACCTTAGATAGGATAGCATTGCAGAATTTTCTTGATAGTGTGTAAGCATGAGCATTGTATCATGAGATGTTTAGTGGTGAATAAGGAGGTTATAAGAGTTGAGCAAAAACAAAGATAGAAAATGGTGAGTTTTGGGGTTGGAAAATGAAAAAGAAACTGAAAAGTTTTAGGTTTGGAAAAGAAAAAATACAGAAAAATAAAAATGTTGAAGAAGAATAAAAGAAAAAAAGAGAGTAAAGGATTGTATGTCAAATGTGTTTACACTCTACCATGATCCTTCTATTTTCCAATGTTTTAGCCATTTATCTCCTTATCTATCCTCTTTTTAGCCAAACCTCATTACAACATGTATAAAGACCTCTTGATATTTTGTGCATGCTATTAAATTGTAGAGAGTGATAATATAACCAAGCCTATGGTAGTATTGATTCAATGAAGGTTTGAGTGATACATTACCTTTTAAACACTTGAGTGATAAGTAAACTTATATTTCAAGCGAGGGGTGTGTTTGGATTCATTTCTCTGTACTTTATTGATAGATCTCTGGTTATAGTTGATTACCAAAAAAAAAAAAAAAGATCTCTGGTTATAGTTCTATGACTTGTTTGCTTTTGGAACTTGCTTAATTGGTTGCTTGTTCTTATGGTTTTGATGTTTTTGTTAAGTCTGATCACTGATGGGTTGAGTCAGTGTTAGTTATTTTATCGATGATACATTGAGCTCAAGATCCACACTTTTGCATTTTTCATCATTCTTACATTAGTCCATGGCTGGGAAAAACAATGATTGAATCTGGGAATGATTTGTTAAGTGTCAATTATACCATGTCTTTAGGACAAAAAATATGCTAAATAATGTTAAAAGTGGTCAAAGACATAGTAAATATTGTAATATGCAAAAGACTTTTCTACTTTTCAAGTGTGATATGATTCTGACTTAAAATTATATCGGTTTCAGGTTTAAATTGCTAAATCAAAGCATTGATGGATCAAGGAAGCCGAAGGAAGTCAAGGCATAAGCCAAGTGGAAGCCAATGAGTGATTTCACGTTGCGTCGCGCTGAAAGGGATGATAATTAAGAATTAACAACAAGTGATAGGTGATCATTAAGGGAAGTTGAACTCTAGCTATGTTTCTCTTATTATTTACAAAATCCAATTGCCATCTTGTTTTCTTGTTTTTAATTATCTTCTTAAATTTAGCAATTGCTTCTAATTCAACTTTTACACTACTTCACAATTACCACCCAACCACTTTTGAATTGTCTACCTTAAAGAAAAATAGAGAATTATTGCTAGAAATTAGTCCTCGTGTGAACGATACTCACTTATGACTTTATTACTTGGAACAACTGGTATATTTGCTGTGTTCGCAAAAAGGGCCTCGCATCTGCATATACCAGAGAAACTAAGAAATGTAGGTCCAACTAATGGGTCCACTAAATTAATAAAAATAAAAAAAATAATAAAAAAAGACTATACTAATAAAAAAATAAAAAATAAATAAATAAATAAAATGATCAAATCCATGATTTAATAGATAAAATTAATGTTGATATCGCGCAATCCTTGGTAATGACACCAAAAATTTCTTGCAATCACGACAAGTATACCGGTCGTACAAGTAATAAAGTGATAAGTAAGATATCATTCTTACGAGGATTGGTCTATCAAGCAATAATTTATCTATGTGATCTAAATTGGATCGATTGTAAAAGTTGTTAGGAATATGATTAAAATATAAAACACAAACTAAAACTAATAATTAATTAACAAGGACAATAATCTAGAACCAAAAAGAAATCAAGAATGCAAATTGTAGGTAGGGTGTTGATTTCCCCAATATCTTCCTAATGGATCTACCTTTTCCGATAACTAACATTCAATTTATTTTATTGACAAGTTTTCAAAATCGATTAAACCTCAATCCTTTGGTAATTCAATCATTTATCCTATTCAAAACCCTAGTCCATTAGTGATCTCTCCTAGAGTAAACATTAAGAACAAGAATCAAAGGTTATAGACTCAAAAGTCTATCCCTAGATCAAGCAAAACCTAGCAATTAACCAATCGAAATCCTTCATCAACATCCCTATTGTCATGCAAAATTCATATGTTCATCTATGAGTGGTTAGTTCATAAAAAAAAGTAGGAATGAAAAAATAGATTAATTGCATAACATAAAACTGAATATCAAATTATAGAAAAGGAATGAATAACAAAAGGCATCCATTGGTTTCATCTAACCCTAACTATAAAGAAACCTAGCCAGACATAGTCAGGGAAACTAAGAAAACAGATAAGAAACTAAAGAGAAACATAAAAAGAACTTATAAACCAGTCACCATAGCAAAACTTTGATCGTTCCTTTGCCTCCTACGCTTCAGAACAGAGCTCCTCTGCCTCCCCCTCTTCTCTGCCGCCCAAGAATGAATAATAGAACCCTAACTCATCCTTTTTTAGTCAAGAAAGTATATGGGCTTTTCTAAATGACACTGCTTGCTAAGTTGCTCCTGAAGCGAGCAACTTAATAAGCAAACACGATTTGCTCGTTGAAGCGGGGAAGCTAGCAAGGAGTATGCAAGATTCAACATCCTGGTATGTTGCTCGCTAGCCTTGCTCGCTTGAGCAAGCAAGCTAGCGACGATGAGGCTGCTTCAAATTCTTGAAATAACAGTATTCCAGGTTTTCCTTGGCTTGAGTCTTGACTTTTTTTTGTCTTCCTTGATCCATCAATGCTTTGATTTATCAATATAAACCTAAAACCAATATATTTTTAAGTTAAAATCAATCCAATCATAAAAGCTCAAAGTCTTTTGTATTTGATAATATATATTATATTTTTGACCATATTTATCATTATTTAACATACTTTTAATGTTAAAAGCATAATCTATTAATTTGACACCTAACATAGCGTCTGTCTTCAACGCAAGTGCTGCTTCATAATGACATTTTATCATCGCAAGTTATATCCTAATCTCTAATTTAAAAAATTGCAATATCGATAAGAAAAAGACAGCTTTACTAAAAAAAAATATTTGGTAGCCTTGCTCAAATTTATAAGTTAATTTTGCACTTGTGAACACGTAGTTCCATGAAAGCAGGGTCTTGTACGTGTCTTACATGCATATGATATAGGTGCTCTGATTCAAGAATCGGTCATTTCTTTATGTCGATGTCAATTGAGCACTGATCAGTACTTAATGCTCCCCCATTTAATGTCCACCGTAGATCCCCTCGCCATTCTTTGTGTAACTCTAGATCAATTTCTATCTAGAAATTTATAAACTATCATGTGGAGGTATATCGTAAGATTATATGAAACTCTTGCATTTATTCATTTTAAATATTAAATGAGTAAAATATTATTAAAATTTATGAGTATTTATAAGAAACATAAAATGTTTATATTATTATTATTTTAAGTTCACTATTCTTACTATTTGATTAATTATCGTTTGATCAATTTAAAATCAACGATAATTATTATTATTATTTTTTCATTTTTTAACCATTAATTTTAAATTGATAAAATAATAATTAATCAGATAATAAAATAATAAGTTTAAAATGATAATAAGTATAATCATTGAGTATCTTATCATATAAAAATTTAAAATGTATATATTCGTTTCCATACTAAACCATTTTACATATCCCCTGTTATAAAGGAAATTAAAGAGTATGATTTGACTAAGTTATGAGATTATCCTTTCAACGTTTTTATATAAATTCAAAGTTTTAATATTAAAAATTTCTTCGATTATTGTGCTTAAAATTATTTATTATTTAAATTATTTTTATAGGTAACTTATTTATTTCTTAAATAATAATATATTTACTTAAATAAATATTTTAAGTTTTTAAAAATTACTTAGAATACTAAACATCAAGAAGTTATAATATAAAATTTAATGTTTCTTATATAAAAAAAGATACTTTAATTAATCAGCTTATTGTTTTATTATGTGGTTCTCCAACTATTAAATTTTATCATCCATTTGAACAATAATATAATAAAAATAAATAACTATACGTTTAAATAGATTTTGAAGTAAATTATACTAAAAAGTAAGTTACATAAAAAAAACTAAAAAAAGGATGTTAATAACATTTCTTATAAATTTACTAAAAAAGAAGCTAAAACAATGCGAACAGTTTAATATCGATCGTATTTTTGTTCTAACATATTCCCTTTCATATCAAATGATTTACAACCTTTTGTAAGGTATAATTGCATAAGAAGAAATATAGGTGGGATCATTGTATCGATTATGTGAATTTATCCATTTTCCCCTACAATGTTTCATCATATTTTTAAATAAGACAAATTTTCGCTCGAAGGCCTTCTCATAAGTTTGAATTATCTCTTTTGCCCTCATTTAATCAGTGGCGGACCTGAAATTTTTATGGTGATGGATGACAAAATATTTATATTATAAATAAAAGTACTTATAATAAAATATGAATCTAATATAAAAAGTTTTTAAAAAAATTATATAAAAATAAAGGTCAATTTATTACTTAACTCTTGTTCTACGTTTCTGTATATCGGTAAAGGCTACAATGAATGTAGATAAATTATCTATATTTACTTTTAAAATGACATCGGTTTTTATTGAAAAATTAAAAAATTATAATAAAAAAGGTTATTATAACCTGAAATAAATTATAATTACAAAAATATATTGATTTTCGCCTTATTGTAGATAAGTTATCTACATTAACTGTAGAAAAAATGAGCTCATCGTTAAACATTATATAATTGAATTTGTGCTAAAATTCAAAACAATTTATTTTTAATATATAAAATAGGGTTTTATGTTTATTATGTTGTAGGAAAAGTGATTGTGTAATGTTATAGAGATTCGTTTTGCGTGCCATATTTTTTTCTTTTCTTTTTTGTTTTAAAATGTGTGGGTCCCACAAAATGTTGTGTGTGTAGGAAAGTTTGTTATGTTATGTTAAAGGATGAAATGAAAACCCTATAAAATATTATAAACATAAGCAAATGAGTTAAGAAAATCTCTCTTAATAAACTAACAATTACTTTTTTTCACTATTCTTTATATCTTTTCATAAAGTAAATATGAATTAAGGAACTAACAAGAATAGTGAAAAATATTTGTGTTACTATATTACTAAGTATTGAAGTTTTGAGTACTAAGTAACGAATTGAAATTACTAAACATTGAAATTAGCATCTTATTGTTTCACATTAAGAAGCCATGAATCCAATCAGTGATGGTGTCAAATGATTGAAGAATATTAAGATGTATTTTTTTTTGTATCATTTTTTTTTTAAATGAAAATTGTTTTCCTTTAATTTCAAATAGAATAAGTTGAGATTAGAAACATAGCCAAAATTTCTCACCTTGTCGTTGCGTAGAGATTACAAACCAATATTTGTTGATTTATGATGCAAGGATCAAGAGAAACTGATTTCTTAAGCAAAGGAAAAAATAATTTTACCACACTTTTATTCCAAAAATAATAATAGAGAAAAAAAAAGTCATAGAATGAGAAAAACAATAATTAGTTGGGTGGGAAATAGAATTTTTCTTAAAAAAAATTAATTTGAAAGAGGAGTTAATTTTTAACCCTAATAACCTATAAATATTATCAAAATATTATATTATATATTAATAAAATAATTGAAAATTTTAGGGAGGGGAGTTAACCTTGCCTAGAGTTCGCTACCCAGTTGATTATAATAGCCACAACCACTCTAAGGGTGCGCATGACAACCATTCTGTTTCTTGCCATTGTTTCTGAAAATAAACAATTCTTTTCTATTTCTGTGTCTTGGAACAGTTTCTGAGAGAAAAAAAATTCTTGATAACATATCCTATTTTCATTTTGAGAATGAGAATTGCTATTAAGCATATTTTTTTTTCATTATCATTTTCCTTTCCATATGGTGTGGTGGTGGTGATGACGGCAGCGGTGGAAATGGTAATGATGGCAATGGTGGTGGCGGTGGCAGTAGTGTTTGTGGCGTGATGATGGTAGTGGTAGTGACGGCAGTCGAAGTGGTGGCGTCGTGGTGGTGGCAATGGCATGGTGGTGGTGATGATGATGGTAGTGGTGGCGGTGGCGGGGGTGGTGATGGAAGTGACTGCGACGATGATGGTGGCAGTGGTTACGGTGGCGGCGATGTTGGTGGTAATGGCAGTGGCTGCTGCTGCGTAGATGGCAGTAATGTTAGTGATCGCGGCGGAAATGGTGGCGTCGTGGTGGTAGCAATGGCGTGGCGATGGTGATGGTGGTGGTGGTGGTGGTGATGGTGATGGTGATGGCAATGGTTGCAGTGATGGTAATGGCAGTGGCTGCAGCCACTAGCGAACCCAAGTGTGGGCAAACGACCGCACATGCGGACATAAAAACTTTGATTTTAGTTTTTTTTTTTTTGTGCAGGACCTTATTTGTCTCTTGGTTCAATATTTATATTAGGAGTAAACACCCTTTTAAGCCCCTAACAAAAAATATGGTCCCACTTTAGTCCCTTACAAAAAAAATTAGTCTAGAGGTTCCCTAAAAAATTCAAAGTGGATCAATTTAGTTAAAATCATGGTCCCTCACAAATTCAAAAAAGACCCACATTAGTCCCTCAAAAAGACTAAAATGGGTCCACTTTGAATTTCATAGGGACTAGGTGACTAATTTTTTTATAATGGACTAAAGTAGGGACCGAATTTTTTGTTAGAAACCAAAAAGGATATTTATTCTTATATTAGTTAGCAACGTATCAACATATGTAGATGATTAAAATAACGTTGCAACGCAAATTGATTTGAGAGAAGACTTATTCTCCTGTCACGTACCCATTCTCACGTTCTCTTCATCCTTTGTTTCCTTTTTCATTTTTATGAAAAGAGAGGATTGATTGCAAGTCTGACATTCTCAAATAAGTTAATCTCTAGAGACGAGACCTTCAATGTGATTTTGTTTGCCTTATGTACAGGTAATGTTGACTTTTTTATTTACCACTATAAAATAGAATGATAATGTATGGATGTACTAGTGTATGTTCTAATATTTATTTTGGAGGATTGGTAAGATATAGGGGGAAAATGATTGGTCAAACTATTGTCTGCAGTTTGTTATGGAAGCAACTAGATTATGAGCGGGTTCAAGCGTTAATTTAAAATTTCTTTACAAAAAAAAAATATTTCGTGGGCAGTGCCCCCAAACCCCCCCACACTAAATGTGCGGACATAAAAAAAATTCCTGAGTCCGCCACTAGCTGCGGCGATGGTAGTGGTGGTTAGTGACGGTGGTGGAAGAGGTGGCGTTGTGGTGGTGGCAATGGCGTGGTGATGGCGATGGTGGTGACAATGATGGTAGTGGTGGCGGTGGCGGTGATGGGTGGAGGTGGTGGCGATGGCATCGTGGTGGTGGTTGTGATGGTGGCAGTGGCATAGTCGTCGTCGTCGTGGTGGTGACGACGACATTAGTGGTACAACAACGGCGGCGGATGGTCGGAGGTCGTGTGTCAGGATGGTGGTGGTGATGATGATGATAGTGGTAGAGAGTAATTGAGAGAAATAAATGTTTCTCATTTTGTGCCCGAGAATAAGAAAACAATTTTTTTTTATTCTTTTTCCTGTTTTCCAAGACAAAATTTAAATTGGTTCACCACGGGAACAAAAGAATAAACTGATTTTACCAAATGCATCTTCTATCTATTTATGTTTCCAGAAACATAAATTAAAAAAAATATATTAATTCCGTGAAGTTTGTGATGCACACTGTAAAATGGTGGCATTGTTTTCAACCATCTTCGTTTCGGAAATATGGAAGAATATTTCCGAAATTATTTTTTAAGAAATATTTTTATGGGTTTTCGTTTTGTCCTTTAACATGACACAACAAAGTTTCATACACACACAACATTTTTGGGCCCATATTTTTTAAAACAAAAAAATAAATAAAAATTAAGCCATACAAAACGAATATCTATAACATTACACAATCACTTTTCCTACGACATAACTCTTATAAAATCATATTTTTATCACGTTATTAGTGCTCTCTCTTACATTACCAATTTCTTATTTTCCTTTTTATTCCTATTATTATATCACTTTTTCATTTTTATTCTACTATTTATTAAAGAGAACACCCAAAAAAAGGGTGGTCCCATAACATTAAAAATGCTCTCGATTTGTTCTTCTTCCACATTCAGAGTCTGACACTGCGTCCTGCTTTTTCGCGTCAATTAATACTCTCTTAAATAATCGGCACAGTCATCATCAACATGCATGCAGTTCTACCATCTCAAATTTGCAATATTGATGTAATTGACAACATAAAAATTTCATTCAAATGGTGGTGTCCTGTGGACAGAGATGTGTACGAATCTCCCCAGTGCCAACCTTTATCAGGTTGATTGAATTTCATTGCCAAAACTTTAAATATGCTTTGACATCACGTATAGCCAATATTAACATATAATTTTTGTGACTTTTTAGGGGTATCTATTGAGGAGATATCCCTATGCCTAGCTTGATCACTGCAAAGTATATGAATGTGGTGACAGTGTGTGTAAGTATTGAATCAAGTGTGTTGTATTATCGAGGAGCCCTCTTATTTATAGGGGCTGCCTCTGATTTGAATTGGTGTAACCGAGTTGTAATGGCGCGGGGCCATTATAGCCTTGTCGGCCGTTACTGGAGGTAACGTATCAAACATTACATCTCCATAACTACGGTCCGTTTCAGGTATTTATTGGGAATATTCGATGGAGTATTCCGGGTTGATGAGATGGGCCCGTTAGTGTGGGCCTTCTTACCGGGTTGATGAGGTAAGCCGGCTCACGTGGGCATTAGTCCGGGTTCATGGCACAGATCCATAACAGTTGCCCCCCAGCCAGGCTATCCGATATTTCGGGTTGCCTGGGTGTCTGAAAACGTGGGTGATGTAACCCGGAATAACTCATCTGTTATATTTTGGTGTATGTGTTTCGTCCTGTTTATGATTCCTTTTTGGATCTCGGCCAATGTCTCTCTCCTACGCATGTCTGGCCACGCGTCGTTGTTTGCGTGCCTTTGCGTGCTGCAGCTATTTCATGCAGTCTTGTTTATCGTGCGCATTTATGAGCATCATCATTTCTGTGTGTCGAATCATTGCCTTTTGCGGCGATGGGGTGGCTGTGCCTTTAGCACTTCCACGTTGTTTTGCTCGTTACGCGCGATTTTGGCGGTTGTAAACCATTATGTGTCTGGAATGACCCTATTATCCCTGTTCCTTGGTCTTCCTGTGGCCCCCTTTTTATTCTGCAGTTTCTATTTTTCTTCGTCATTTGCTCTACTATCGTCTCTAAGCTCCTGTTGTTTGTTTTGGTTTCGTTTCGCTGCAACTTTCCGTCCACTTACGCTTTCATAATCAGGTATTTGCGGTTTTACCTTCATTTTACTTCTGCTTGCATTTGCTTTCTTCTATTCGTGTGTGTAGTTTAACGTCCTCCTTGCTTCTCTGTTTTCTGAAACGTGATTTCCTTTTTCCTGTTAAAAAGTGTTCTCTTCTAATCTTAACTTTCTTCTCAAAAAATGGGAAGGAAGAAACCCTCCTTCCCAGTTTTGCGGTGCGTCCAGGAGGTTGACGTGAACTCCGATTTGTTAGAACGAATTCCTCCTGGTGCCCGTTATTGGCTTTGGGGGATTCCCAGGACCGCAGAGGAGGAACGGCAAGCCATGCTTCGTGGGCACCGCGGTTCAAAACCTCGTAAAGGTGGTCGAAGAGACCGTGTATCCTCCAAATCCCGAGTTCCACGATCTACCCGGGTTCCATCATCCAATCCTCCCCTTCCTTCATCTGAGAGTCCCAGTTTTACGAGTTCTAACCTTGGGAATTTTCGCCCTTCTCTTCCTGTTTCCCAAGATGCCCCTTGTTTTTCATGCGTTTACCTGAGTTCTCAACTTGTCCAGCAAGGATGTGATTCTTTAGCGGAATCTACCCTTGATAGTTGTCGTCATGGGAGCATTCCAGTTCCTACTCCTCTATCTGGCCGAGTTAATGAACCAATTATGATTTCTGACCTGTCGTCGTCGTCATCTAGTGATTCATCTGATAGCACTTTTAATTCAGGTATATCCATCCTCATCTGATACCCTTTTTGTTTTCTTTTCATTTCTAGGTATTAATGGCATGTTTCCCTGAAGAAGATGTAGATGAGTCGGGTTCAAGCGAGTCGTGTTTCGAGTCTCCCCCCTCTTCTCTAGTTGCTCAGTTCCCTTGGGTAACATATGAGGTTTTAAATACGACGTCCGGAATGAGTTCCGATGACGTGGCTAGTCTTCCTGTTGGGCAATTGGAAAATTATGATATTTGCCCTCCCTCCGAAGATGAACCCGTGTGTTCTGGAGGGGCAGAGGATGAGCCCTGCTCTTTCTTTTTTTATCGAGATGTGATAACACAACTCGGTGTTCGATTTCCTCTGACCGAGTTTCAGATGGAAATTCTTAATCATTTGCATATATCTCCCACTCAACTCCACCCCAATGGCTGGGGTTTTGTAAAAGCTTTTGAACGTTTTTGTGCGTATCTGACGCTCGTCCCGTCAGTTTGTGTCTTTTTCTATTTTTTTCAAGTCGTTTCCTGCCGTACCGGTCGCGAACCTCCTGAACGGAAGGGATGGGTTACTGTTCGCGGAGTCCCAGGTCGCAGGTTGTTCCGAGTTTATACTGACTCCTTTAAACATTTTAAGGATCAGTTTTTCAAAGTCTCCTCCCATCCTGGAAAGGAGGTGTGGTTTCTTAATAATTGCGGGACTAAGGATGTAGAGGGAAAATTTCCTTTATGCTGGTCGTCTGACCACTTCCGGTTTCCCCCCGCAAGTTATCGTTTTAACGAATCCGAGTTGAGTCCTTCGGATATCAACACGGCTATTGCTATTGGGAGTTACCTACAAACCCGACAGCCTGCCAGTGTTGCCTCGTTGATTTACAAATCTCAAGAGGAGCTTGACCTGGAATTAAGTATGTTCATCTTCGTATTTTTAATTGTCTCCTGATGTTTTTGTTGCCGCATCTAATATTTGTTTTATAGTTCCAGATATGGTAGGTCAAGCTCAAGAGGATCAAACCAGTAAGAAGAATGACCAACCTAGTTGGTTATCTGTTTTGAGCCGAGGTGCTCCCGCCAAAGCTGCAGATCCGCCCAGCAAAAAGCGGAAAGTCGCCGATGAGCAGCCTAAGAAACCCGCTGCTGAGAAAACTAAGGCTGCAGAGAAACCAAAGGGGAAACCGGATAAGGGCACCTCGGCTGCTCCAGTGGTGACCCCGGCCGTCATCATGCCCCCTCCTCCTGCTGGGATTTCCAAACATATGTTGTGGAAATCAGGCCTTACCAACCCTCTCCGTGAAGCCATCTGCCCGCCGGAGATATTTTTTAACTCTTCTCCCTTCACAGCTGCACAAGTCAAAGAATTGGAAGACATGGAGATTGGCTGTATGAAGATGTCGGCTATGGTCCGACCTCTGCTGTCGCTGAAGAAGGATTATCTTCGGACCTACAACGACTTAGCTGCTTGCCAGGGAGAGAAGTCGAAGCTCCTGGCCGAGTTGAAAGTGGCCAAGGATGCGCTGGTGAAGGAAAAGGCGGGAGGAGAGAAGCTGGCGGAGGATCTTGCCTCCACTAGGGAGGCCTTGGCTAAAGTCCAGAAGGAATTCAAGGACCTTAAATCTGTGCATGACTTTAATCATAAGTCTTTGACAGCTTTTAAGCAGAACTTTGAAAATCTAGAAGCGAAGCTGGAGGAATCCGAATCCACTGCCCAAGCTTATAGGAGTGAACTTGAAAAGGCCATAACGGGTTCCTTTGAGAACGCCCTTAGCCAATTGCGGGTTGTGAATCCCGGGTTGCAGTTTTCCACTCGTGGCATCCATTCTCAAGCCTATGTGAGCAATGGTGCTATCATCGGATGTCCTCCGGAATCTCCGCCCTGCGATTCGGCCAACCCTAGTGAGGATCGATCCGTGGAGGAGAAGGGCAAAGAAGTCAATATGTGTCCTCCCCCTTCTTCCTAGTTTACTGTCTTTTTTTTTTTTTTTTTTGTAAATTTGGTTTCCTGGCTTTTTAAAGCCTTCCTGTAACGAATATTTGCCGGTGTGCATCCGGCTTTATATAATATGTTTAGCTTTTGATTTTCATCAGCTAGTTTTGTTTAAACAACCTGGCCAAGGTTGGAGCATATTTGACGGATTCCGATTTTGTCATTTTATTTATGACGCATATTTTTGGTTTCGCTATGCAAACTAAACCGGCATATATACAGATCATTCCGTCATTTAAAACGTGTCTGTGTAAAGTTTTCCAAGGCAGAGGCAATCATGACACCTACCCATCCCCTTTTGTAAGCAAAGGGCAATGGGTAACTTTGACCTGATCAGGGTCGTTGTTAGCAGATTGCATCTCCTGACTTGGGCAGTATTCGATACCAATAACAAATAAGAATAGATCTTAAATAAGAAATAAATCCTCATTTATTTATTTGTTCGAGTAATACATAAAAAATGCCAGCATATTTGGCTTTTAAATAAAGTCCCTAGTAGAGGATAACCTTTATTATATAATAGATGAGAATTGCTCAACTATAATATGTCTTGAGTTTGTCCGCGTTCCATGTTCTTTTAATTGGTTTGCCCTCAATTGTTTCGAGGACATATGCACCTTTTCCGAGTTTGTTTTTAACCCGGTAAGGGCCATCCCAATTAGCTGCTAACTTGCCTTCTTTTGCATTGCGGTTACCAATGTCTGCTCTTCTGAGAACTAAATCATTGATCTCGAAGCTTCTAGGCCGCACCTTCTTATCATGCCTGGCCGCCATCTGTTGTTTGGCCGTGATATCTCGACAATGAGCTAGAACTCGAGTTTCCTCAATGAGGTCTAACTCGGTGGTGAGCATTTCGTTGTTTCGTTGCTCGCCTTGCCTTATACCATTCATCCGCCTCCAAGAGGTCTCTCCGACTTCAACCGGAATCATAGCCTCACAACCATATGTCAACCTGAAAGGAGTTTCCCCTGTTGAAGTCTGGGTGCTGGTTCTGTACCCCCACAAAACGAAGTGTAGCTGTTGAACCCAGCTTCCTTGAGCGTCGTTCATGCGTTTCCTAAGTCCTTCCACGATTATCTTGTTAGCTGCCTCGGCCTGTCCATTCGACTGTGGGTGCTCGACGGAAGCGAAGCGGTGCTTGACATGAAAGTCCTGCATCAATTGTTGGAAGTTTTTGTCTGTAAACTGGGTTCCATTGTCTGTTACCAATTCAGCTGGTATTCCGAACCTGGAAATTATGCTTTTCTCGAAGAATTTCCGGATTCTAGCTGAGGTGATAGTAGCTACCGGTTCTGCTTCTATCCATTTCGTGAAATAATCTACTGCCACGATTAACCATCTTAGTTGTCCCTCAGCTGCTTTGAATGGTCCTAAGAGGTCCATTCCCCATTTAAAGAATGGCCAAGGAGAGGATATATAGCTCATTTCCTCTGGTGGGGAGAGGATATGCTTGGCGTGCTTTTGGCAGCTATCGCATTTTTTCACATGCTCTTTTGAATCCATCTCCATAGTTGGCCAGTAGTACCCAGCTCGCAGTGCCTTTCGAGCTAGTGCTTTGCCGCCCATATGATGCCCGTTGATGCCTTCATGGATTTCTGACAATACGTAATCAACATCTTCATAACCAAGACACTTTAACATCGGGGTATGCAACCCTTTCCGAAATAGCTGATCATCCACCATTGTGTAATGCGTCGCATCCCGGATGAGCTTCCGAGATTCCAGAGCGTCTTCCGGTTTCGTGCCTTCTTCCAGGTATTCAATGATAGGGTGCCGCCAATCTGTCGTAGCGGTGATTACCATGATGCAACTCGGGTTGGGCAAACTTTGCTGTATTACCGTCCTGTGGTTTCCCGGATTCTTCGTACTAGCCAACTTGGATAATATATCAGCTCGGCCATTTTCTTCTCGAGGTATGTGCTTGATCTGGGCCGTGTCGAAGTTGGCCATTAATTCTTTTACCCTCTGCAAGTATTTGACCATTAAGGGTCCTTTTGCTTGGTATTTGCCATCTATTTGAGATGCCACTAACTGGGAGTCAGTGAATACTATCACGTGGTTGGCTCCGTGATCCTTAACCTGTAATAACCCGGCCAGTAGAGCTTCATACTCGGCTTGATTATTTGACGTTGGAAAGCTTAACTTCAGAGAGTGTTCTATGGTAATTCCTTCTGGGCTTTCGAGTATGACACCGGCGCCACTCCCTTTTTTGTTAGAAGATCCATCAACAAAGACTTTCCAAGTTTTGCCGGTTTGGTCTTGTTCTTGGTGTGATGACGTCATTTCCATTATGAAGTCGGCCAAGGCTTGTGATTTAATAGCCTTCCGACTTTCATAACTAATGTCGAATTCACTTAGTTCGATTGCCCAACTTGCCATCCTTCCTGCCAAGTCTGGTTTATGCAACACTTGCCTAACCGGCTGGTTAGTACGGACTCGGATCTGGTGTCCCTGGAAGTAGGGCCGTAATCTCCTTGCTGTAATCAGCAGTGCATATGCTACTTTTTCCAATTTTTGATATCGTAATTCGGCTCCTTGTAGCGCCCTGCTAATGAAGTAAATTGGTTTCTGGTCCTCTTCTGTCTCCTTGATCAGGACTGCGCTTACGGCTTCCTCACCCACGGCCAAGTATAAGGTCAGGATATCTCCTAACTCGGGTTTGGTCAATATTGGCGGGGTTGATAAGCATTGCTTCAATTTAGCAAATGCCTGTTGGCATTCCGGGTTCCACTCCTCTGTCGCTTCCTTTTTCAGTAGTTTGAAGAACGGGAGGGCCTTTTCCGCCGATTTGGGTAGGAAACGTGTCAATGCCGCGATTCTGCCCGTCAGTTGTTGTACCTCTTTTTTATTTTGGGGCTCCCTCATATCCAGAATTGCTCTACATTTTTCGGGGTTTGCTTCGATTCCCCGGTGAGTTAACATGAACCCCAAGAATTTGCCTGCCGGAACGCCAAATGCGCATTTGGCCGGGTTGAGGCGTATGCAGTATGTCCTGAGTTTGTTGAAAGTTTGTTCCAAATCCTTAATGTGCATTGCCGCACAAAAAGATTTGACAATCATATCATCGATGTAGACCTCAACATTCTTTCCCAATTGATCTTCAAAAATCTTGTTCATCATTCTTTGGTATGTGGCTCCTGAATTTTTTAGGCCAAATGGCATGACATTATAGCAGTAGTTCGCCTTTTCAGCAATGAAGGCAGTTTTCTCCTGGTCCTCGGGATACATTGGGATCTGGTTGTACCCCGAATATGCGTCCATGAAGGATAAGAGTTGAAAACCGGCCGAGTTGTCCACCAGCTGGTCTATATTGGGCATTGGGTATGAGTCCTTGGGACAGACTTTGTTTAGGTCTGTATAGTCGGTGCAGACCCTCCATTTGCCATTTGGCTTTTTGACCATCACGACATTGGCCAGCCATGTGGTGTATTGTATTTCTCGAATGAAACCTGCCTCCAGTAGTTCTTTGACATGATCTGCCAAAACTTGTTGTCGCTCTGGTCCTAACTTCCTTTTTCTTTGGGATATCGGCACTGATCCTGGGTAGACCGATAGCTTATGGCAGCAGAATTGTGGGTCGATACCCGGAATTTCCGATGACGTCCATGCAAAGACATCCTTGTTGTTCCTGAGAAACTCAGCAATCTCAGCTTTAAGGGAAGGATCAGTGGACTTGCCTATCCGAGTGCATTGACCGGGTTCGTCTCCCAGGGTTAAATCTTCCAATTCCCCATCGGGTTCTGGGCGTGGGACTGTGTCTTCCCTCATGTCTAGTTCAACGACATTCACCGCTTTCCTTTTGTTTGCAGATGCGGTGTTGGGGATGTATTTATTTCCTGGATGGGCTCGAGGGGGGTTTGTCTCCTTCATTGTGTCGAAGTAACAGCCTCGAGATTCTTTCTGATCACCGCAGACTGTGATGATTTCATTGGTACTACTCACCATTTTGATCTTCTGGTGCTTGGTGGATACCATCATGTCCCATTGATGTATTGTGGGTCGACCTAAGATCACATTATATTCAGAGGGGAAGTCGGCTACTATGAACCGCACGCGTTCTGATTTAAACGCGTTTTTTGTTCCCAATGTTAATCTTAGATCTATGTATCCTTTGGGAGTGGTGTGTTGCCCATTAAAGGCAATTAGTTCTGTTCTGCAAGGGTGCAGATCTTCTTCATCGAGATGCATTTTTTTGAATGCGTCCCATAATATGATATCAGCACTGCTTCCGGCATCAATGAAGAATGTTGTGTCTGCGGAGAGGACTTCCCTTAAGTATTTTCGTCTTGCGTTCATCGTGTCACCGCCACCTCCAAGGGCTCCGCTTATCACGTTGCATTCAAAAGCTACTTCTGGGAATTCATCATGGCTGGGACCTTTCCCGGAGGTGATGTTTTCTAGGGTCTTATTTTCTTGTGGGTTCCTGTTTCTCTGACTATTGTCAAACTTTCTTTTGTTATTCTTGC
>JAVKPL010003688.1:0-20456 GCA_032173675.1 Gastrolobium villosum
AAATGAGTCTAAACTTAAACCCTAAACATCATTTACTATGTCTTTTTTTTGGTAACTCTAATTATGGTGTTGTTCCCCAACAAGCAACAACAACCATACTGACCAGTAATGCTTACTAATTATTGTGCCAATTACAAATTAGACATGATGAGGGGAAAATATGGTTTTTAATTATAGTACAATCAACATTAAACAATTCTAAATAATTTTTTTTCTTAAAAAAAGATAGTTAATTAAGTCAACCTAAAATAAGATAAAACAATTAAAATGAAATAGTTCTAATAATTAAAGCAAATTTTACTAAAGAAATGCATGTAATTCTGTACAAAGAACCACACGTCCACCAAAAGGTTCGTTCGGATCAACCATTTGTTATGTACATACAATAGCCAAACTAATATCGTCGAGTATCAAAATAAATAATTCAACATGATTCTTCTATATTTTCTTTATAAGCTTACAACATACAAAAAAACAAAATCTAAGGTCGGAATACTAAGTTTGTGCATCATTCTATAGCAACAGCAATAAAGACGAAAGTACCTTGTTAAATAACAAGAGAGAAGAGAGGAACATTGAAATAAAATGTGTGTATTGAAATGATGCAAGATATACAATATATAGACATACTAATGGGCTTAGCCGGCCAGACCTAATTCAAATCCTAAAGAAATAAGGAAATAAATATTTACAGATATAAAAAAGATATATTCTTTCTAACAGTCCCCATCAAGCTGGAGCGTATAGATCATATGCACCAAGCTTGTTACATATGAACTCTATTCGAGGACCCCTCAAAGACTTTGTAAATCTGCTAATTGATCATTAGAGGGTTCAAAACTAGTTGTAATTTCACCATCAAAAACATTTTCTCGAACTAAATGACAATCTATTTCTATATGCTTGGTTCTTTCATGAAACACTGGATTTGATGAATATGCAAAGCTGCTTGATTGTCACAAATGAGAGTTGCCTATCCAGTGTCTCCAAACTTAAGCTCCCTGAGAAGTTGTTTAAGCCAAATGAGCTCGCAAGTAGTAGTCGCCATGGAGCGGTATTATGCTTCAGCACTAGATCTGGCAACTACATTTTGTTTCTTACTTTTCCAGGTAATCAAGTTGCCTACAACAAAGACACAATACCCAGAAGTAGATCTCCTATCAGCTGGACAACCATCCCAATCGGCATCAAATCTTGCCAACAACCTCCTATCTTATCCTTATAAGACAAGGTCTTTATCTAGTCAAGAGTCTAACCTAATGGTCATCATATGACCATCCTAACTATGCGCACCATTCAACCCTAAAAGGGGTCCAGATGTTGAGCAGTTGCATTCAAGTTTGAACCAACTAGCTCATTGATTCTCTCAACAACCAAATCTGATTGGAGCATGTGTGATTGACAAGATGACACTCATATCCAACCAATAGTGGCGCCCCATTCAGCCTTTGGATGATCTCCAAAGATCTCCTCTTGATACAAGGGATTTGTTCCAATAAGATCTCATTTATTCTTTTGTTATGAAACAACTTTTCACAGCTAATTCAAATTCGAATTCAAACATCTAAATTTAAACGTTCAAACATTTAAATTCCAAATTCAAAATTCAAATACAAAATTCAAATTACAAAATTCAAAATTCAAATTTGAAATTTCAAATTCAAAAAATTTCCAATTTCAAATTCAAAATTCCAAATTTCAAAATTCAAATTCAAAATTAAGGGTTTTTCAAAATTCAAATTAAAAACAAATTTACACACACAAAATTCCAAATTCAAATTTCAAATTTCAAAAAAAAAATTTCAAAAACAAATTCAAAATTCAAAATTTACTTTTTACAACATAATTAATAAAACCCTTAAATTAATTAGTAATGTCTTGGACTATCCAAGCCCATTACATGATCCATGTGCCTTTTTCCCTTTAGGTGGGCTTCCAAACTTCTTCTTGGGCTAACAACCATTATTAGGCTTAATACCTTTAATGCTAGATCATCATGACAATAAGGTGTTAGTGTGTGACCCATTAGGTCCAACATAGCTACAGACATAACAGGGCTTGGGCCCAACAAACCCACAACCCATTTAATGACAACACAGAGCACTAGCAATGCTTTGTTGCCCCAGAGCTAGTTAGATAAATGACTTGATCATCCTATTACTTGGTTGTCCTATATATTTCCTTTCGTCTCGGTTACCTTCCCATTAAACCTAGGGTAAGGAAACGTATCAACCTTTGCGGTTTAGGGTAAGCTTTATTTGAAATAGGGAATCTTAAATTTACTGACTCTAAAATCAGATCATCTCATGATCTCTTTTACTATGCATAGATTCCGAGTCCCTGTAAATGTCATCCTGACTTCTCCGGTTTATAGATAACCTAATCTCTCACAGAGATTTGATGAATTCCTTCAGCTTATTACCCTAGCCCTGTGCCCTTTAAGGACACGCCCAACAGTATACCTATGAGTTTCCATATTTCAGGCAGACGAGGTATACAATCAAATCATGCCTTCTAGAACACAGTCTAGGTAATAACTTCTGGTCTAAGAAAAGATATACCCAAATATAAAGAGACTACTCCAATGACACTATCCATGAGATTTCCTCATAGAGTCTCTTTATGGGTCTGTTCAGTGCGAGCTATACCCTTATAGGTCCATCCACGACTTTAGCTAAGACATCTCCATATCTGTAGCACATGAGGTCTTTACCTTGTATCCGTATACAAGTAGATAAGTCGTGCTAGTCTTACCCAAAATCACTGATCCCCATTCTCAGTGTCTCTAGACTAGGAACATAAAATTAGGAATAAATATGTGGTATCCTTGAATCCTCATGATTGTGATCTCATCACAAATACTCAAGAGATACATGTTCTATTCCAAGGGGTTTATCCAGTTTATTCATAATATATTAACAATAATATCGAGCCAAAATATGAAACAGGATAAAGAGTGCTTTATTATTTATTTGCGACAAAAAGTTCCACATCTTATGTCCTTATTTAATTAATAGATTGTCTCTAGGACACCCATATACTAACAATATCAAAGTATTTTTTAGAAAATTACATCAAAGCATGAGCCTAGAATTTTCTAACATTGTTACTCTAAAAGAGTGGCTTTAGTGTAAATGCATAAATTCACGTATGATAAGCTATGGGATCGTTTACCAGTTTTCGTTCTTAATTAATAGTATTTAAGTCGACAAAGGAAAATTCTTTCATGCTTTCCCATATCTATTAACATAAATAGAATAGACAGATTATATTTACAAACTTTTATAATTTAACTATGCATTTGCTTTTTTTATAATTACTACAGATAAGATATCTGCAGTAAGCCTAATACGAAGTCATTTTGGGACGGAAAACATGTTGTTTTTGTAATTTTAATTTATTTCAGAGTTATTATAGTCTTTATAATTTATATTTTTTTAATTTTAATTCCAAAATGACATCATTTTAGGAGTAAATACAGATAACTTATCTGCTACAAAAATGTTTTTCTATTTAACAATATACTAACGGTAATACATGAGTTGGTTTATGTACTACCTTAATACATAGTTAAGATTGTAAAAAAAAATATAAATATAATGTCCTTCAAATAAAATATATTTTTTCTTAACCTTCCTCACTCCACTATTTCTCCACTTTTGAAGGCAGTTATTCAATTCTTGAAGAGTTGGACAAGAAATCATCTATACGAGAGCCTTTTTAAAAAAACAGATATATATATATATATATATATATATATATATATATATATATATATATATATTCTTTTTAAAATAAAAAAATTAAATGAAAGTATATAAAAATGTTGATAAGCACGCCTATATGCATGCCTCGTGTAACTTGCCTTTGTCTGGTTTATTAGTTTAGACTTAAGAGCTTCTCTGTGCGAATATTCTTTTTGGTTCATTTCAACAATCAACATATTGTGGTTCATTTCATATCTATAAATATGAGATATAAGTAAAAAACAAATAAAAATAGATAAGTACCATCGAGAACTTGAAAGTAATTGTTTTAACTATTTCATTTAATTTGTTTTTCTCTTCTCATCAATCATAAGATAAGGACGTAAGGTTGAATATGAGAAATCTAATGAAGTTATAAGTAGAGTAATGTTTAGCTTACCCAAAAAAAAAATGTTTAGAGAATCGGCCAATTCATAAAAAAGGCAATATAAATAGTATGATGAATGATAAAGTTGAGTGGTGGAGCAGAAGATAAGTTACCAACAAGTCATTATTTTAACACAAATGTTGATAGGACATGCAACATGCTAATGTACCAACATGACATTAGCTGTGTTTTCTATATAAAGAGGGTTAGTTTTATTTTTCTTTTTACCATTTAATATAGATAAATTATTTATATTGAGCCTAAAATGATATTATTTTAAAACAAAAATCAAGAAAATTTTATAATTACATTTTATTTCAGGATTATAATAGTCTTTTTTATTATGATTTTTTATTTTATTTTTACCCAAAACAAGATCATTTTAGGAGTGAATATAGAGTTTGTTTTTCAACCCAAGATTTTGTTTTCTGCAGCAGTTGCAGAAAAAATAAACTCAATCTTTATATGACTTTAATGTGTTTATGGTGAATATAAATAAATATATTGTTTTGGGTTACCAAAAAAAAAAGAAAAAAAGCAAATGAGATTTATTGAATTTTTTTCATAAAAAAATGCACAAATCCTACGTCGTATTTTAATAAATATGTGTCTATTGCAAAAAAAAGATTAAACAAAAAGATACTTGTGAAGTTATGATGCACATTAATTCAAAACATTATGGGTGTGTACAAAATATATCAAAGTATTTTTTTAGAAAATTACATTAAAGCATGAGCCTAAATTTTCTAACATTGTTACTTTAAAAGAGTGGCTTTTGTGTTGTTTTCAAAAAATAAAAAAAATAAATGTGGCTTTTGTGTAAATGCATAAATTCACATATGAGAAGTTATGGGAACGTTTACCAGTTTTCGTTCTTAATTAATAGTATTTAAGTCAACAATGGAAAGATTTTTCATGTTTTCTTTTTTTTCAAAAAGAAGTGTTTATCCTTTTAAATATATATATATATATATATATATATATATATATATATATATATATATTAAAATAAAAAAATTAAATGAAAGTATATAAAGATGTTGATAAGCACGCTTATATGCATGTTGTATGACTTTGCCTTTGTGTGGTTTATTAGTTTTTAGACTTAAGAGCTTCTCTGTGCGAATATTCTTTTTTGTTCATTTCAACAATCAACATATTGCGTTTCATTTCATATCTATAAATATGAGATATAAGATTCACCAAGGTTGCAAAACAAACATGGCTTTCAACAAGGTTCGGGTTATTCTTCTTGTCTTCTTCTGCGGTATTCATCTTGAGCCCAAACACTCACTTTTTTTTTTTCTTATTTATATCAAGCAAAACTAGGAATGAAATGAAGAAATTAACAATTTTTATAATATGATATTGTTTAATATTGGTTATGATGGATGGATGCAGGTGCAATTATGTTGGGAGACAATAATATGAAAAGTGTGGATGGTTTCAAATGCTGTGAGAATGTAGCATACATGACTTGTCCATCCACAGGTGATCAGCATCTCACTCCACCATGCGACTGCTGCGAGCCGGTAGATTCAATTGGATGTACCCTTTACGATGAAAACGGACAACCTGATATTTGCCTTGCTCCTTGAACATGAACAAATTATATTTGTCTCATGTCCTATGAATTTCAGTAACTTGTAATGGCATCATCTCCCTTAAATTAAATAAAATTGCCTATATTTACTTAGTTTTTCTCTCTTCTTCTTTTTTCTTTTTTCAATTGATTTGTAATAATGTTTTCAAATCGTTTAAAAATCAGGCCAGACTAGCCGATTTAAATAAAAGTTGGTGAACTGATAAAGTCACTTCACTGGTGTATAGGATATTCGATGTTCAGCGAATTGGTTGAACGATCCAAAAATCAAGGAAAATTATTATAAATGAGTTGAAACTTAAACCCTAAACATCATTTACTATGTCTTCTAATCAGTGGCGGACCGAGGAGAATTTATTTATGTCCGCACACTTAATAACAACGCCTGAATTTTTTTTTTTTATAAAAAATTTTAGATGCATTAAAAAATAAAAAATATATATAAAAAAAAAACCCACTGCTCTGTCTTCGTGTCCACCATCAATAACAACAGAAAAACGTGTCCTCATCATCAACAACCCAAAACGCAAACCCAATTACATCAATAACAACCACCCTCAACCCTCATACTTCATCACCATCAACCCAAATCTTTCTCTGCTCTGTCTTCATGTGCACCACTCCATTCTAATTATTTTGCTTCTTTAACCTTCAGCTTTGCATCTAAGCCATCACCTCAAGCACCAAAATCAGCCACCACATAACCAAGTAACCACCCCTCACTATCACATTTGTGACTTGAGGTCACCAGCATTAACCGTCAATTTTTTATTTTTTCTAAAGTTTATGTCCGCAAGTGCGGACACTTGCGCATGAATAGGTCGCCAATGCTTCTAATTATAATTATTGTACAGATTTTGATAGGCCAATTACAAATTTGACATGATGAGGGAAAAAAAGATGGTTTTTAATGATAACTAATTATAATACAATCAACATTAAACAATTCTAAATAATATGTTTTTTTTTTTCTTAAAATAAAGATAGTTAATTAAGTCAACCTAAAATAAGATAAAACAATTAAAATGAAATAGTTCTAATAATTAAAGCAGATTTTACTAAAGAAATGTACATGTAATGTTCTGTACAAAGAACCACACGTCCACCAAGAGGTTCGTTCGGATTCAACAATTTGTTATGTACATACAATAGCCAAACTAATCTCGTCGAGTATCAAAATAAATAATTCACCAGCAAGAAACTTTTCTCGAACAAAGTGACAATCTATTTCTATATGTTTGGTTCTTTCATGAAACATTAGATTTGATGAAATATGCAGAGCTGCTTGATTATCACAAATGAGAGTTGCTTGTCCAGTGTCTCCAAACTTAAGCTCTCTGAGAAGTTGTTTAAGCCAGATGAGCTCGCAAGTAGTAGTCGCCATGGAGCGGTATTCTGCTTCAGCACTTGATCTGGCAACTACATTTTGTTTCTTACTTTTCTAGGAAATCAAGTTGCCTCCTACAAAGACACAATAGCCAGAAGTAGGTCTCCTATCAGCTGGACAACCAGCCCAATCAGAATTGCAGTACCCAATAACTTTATCATTACCTTTATCTTCATATTCAAGGCCTTTTCCTGGAGATGCCTTGATATACTTAAGAATACGAATGAAGGCATTCCGATGTTCTTGACATGGAGAATTAAGAAATTGACTGACCACACTAACTGCAAATGAAATATCAGGCCGAGTGACTGTGAGGTAGTTCAATTTTCCAACCAATCTTCTATACTGCTCAGGATCTGGAAAGAGCTCCCCCTGATTTGGTAGAAGCTTGATACTTGGATCCACAGGAGTATCAACAGACTTAGAATTTAACAAAGCAGTTTCTTCAAGAATATCCAGAGCATATTTCCTCTAAGATGTCACAACTCCATCTTTAGATTGGGCCAACTCGATTCCCAAGAAATATCAAAGTTTTTCAAGATCCTTAGTCTGAAAATGGAGACATAAATGTTGTTTCAACTGAGTGATCTCATGACTATCACTACATGTGATGACAATATCATCCACATATACCACCAGGTAAATAGATCCAGAAGCTGAATGACGATAAAAGAGAGAATGATCGGCTTCACTTCGAGTCATGCCAAATTGTTGAACAACACTGCTAAATTTACCAAACCAAACTCTTGGAGATTGCTTGAGTCCATATAGAGACTTGCGAAGACGAAAAACAAGACCTGACTCCCCCTGAGCAACAAATCCAGGAGCTTGCTCCATATAAATTTCCTCCTCAAGATCGCCATGAAGAAAGTATTCTTAATATCAAGTTGGTAGAGAAGCCAATGGCGAATAACAGCCATAGAAATAAAGAGGCGAATAGTAGACATTTTCGCCATAGGAGAAAAAGTATCAACAAAGTCCAATCCAAACATTTGAGTGAAATCCTTTGCCACCAAGCGACCTTTAAGATGATCCACTTGACCATCAGGTCCAACCTGAACAGCATAAATCCATCTGCAACCAACCACAGATTTTCCAGATGGAAGAGGAACCAGATTCCATGTACCATTATGATGAAGGGCACTCATTTCATCAATCATAGCTTATCTTCATCCCGAATGTGAAAGTGTGTCACCTGTAGTCTTAGGAATAGACACAGAAGACAAAGAGGAAAGGCATGCATAATATGATGGAGAAAGATGATGGTAATTAATATTAACTGTATACCTGGCTGGAGGGCGAGAATCACGAGTGCCCTTACGAAGAGCAATGGGAAGGTCACTATCTGAAGATGGGACCGAAGCTGAGGGAGGAGATGCAGTCGAATGTGAGCCCGCAGAAACATCTAAAGAACTATGTTGGATCGCATCAGGAGAAGAGGTGATAGAAGGAGAGTCAGAAACATGGACTGGTAAAGGCGGAAGGTATTCAAAAGAGTCGAATGGGAGAGATGACTGCACAGAATCAGTTTCCGCAAGAGTAGAAGATCCAAAAGAGGGACTGATTCAAAAAAGGAAACATCTGCCGAGATAATGTATCGACGTAAAGCTGGAGAGTAGCAACGGTAACCCTTTTGAAACTGAGGATAACCCAGAAAAACACATTTATGAGACTTGGGAGCTAATTTATCCAAACCTGGACCAAGATGATGAACAAAACACGTAGAAACGAACACATATGGGGTCAAGGGATATAAAACTTGATGGGGAAATAAAATAGAGTGGGGTACTTGATGATTAAGAACAGATGATGGCATGTGATTAATAATACAGCATGCAGTAAGTATAGCATCACCCAGAATGTGTATGGAACATTGCCGTGAATTAACAAAGCACGAGTGGTTTCAATAAGATGACGGTTCTTGCGCTCGGCTACACCATTTTTTTGGGGTGTATGAGGGCAAGATGTTTGGTGAAGAATGCCATGAGATGAAAAGAATTGTTGAAATTGATGAGATAAATACTCACATTCATTATCTCTACGAAAAGTACGAATAGGAATACCAAATTGAGTTTTTGTTTCATTGTAGAATAACCGAAAAATTGAAAATAACTCAGACCGATTTTCCATTAAAAATAACCAAGTACATATGGAATAATCATCAATAAAAGAACAAAATACTTAAATCCTAAAGTAGAAGAATGACGACTTGGTCCCCGAATATCAGAGTAGATCACAGAAAAAGGAGAGACAGTTTGACGACTAAGACGACTTGGGAACGTACTACTAGTATGTTTCTCAAACTGACAGGACTCATAATTTAGATTAGAAAGAGATGATAAATATGAAACCATCTTCTGAAGCTTTGCAAGACTAGGATGACCCAGACGAGCATGTATAGTAAGAGGATAATCCACATTGGAGCAGGCTGAAAAAGAAGGAAATAGCTGATAGAGGCCCTGAGACTCACATCCTTTGGTAATCTCCGTCCCCGAACTCTGATCCTGGAAGATGTCAGATGTTTTCGTAAAAGAAAAAATACAGTCAATGGATTTTGTTAAACGACTAACAAAAAGTAAGTTAAAAGGAGAATCTGGAACATGGAGAAGAACCGTGGCAATCCCCCGTGATTGGACTAAAGACCCATTGGCCATAGTAATAGTGGAAAAGAACCTGTAGTACAAAGGGAAGTGAATAAGGACTTATTACCACAAATGTGATCAGAAGCCCCAGAATCAAGAGTCCAAGGGCCTATAGAGTGCAACTGAGAGATTCCAGCAAAAGAATTACCAGTGGGAGCAATGGATGCAGTAGGACCTGATGTTTGCTTCTCAGACCACCAAGTCACAAATTCGTTAAGAAGAACAACTGTAGGTTGTGCAACGGAAGGTAACCCTGGAGCAGAGGTACTAAAGGAAGCCTGAGCAACATGAGCATTCCGAGGAGGTAGAGGTGGCCTTCCATGAAGCTTTCAACAACAGTCAATAGTATGATTAGTCTGATGACAATGAGTGCATAATAGCTTTCCCTTAGAGAATTTACGTCCACGACCATAAACTTGAGCAGCAAGAGCAGATATGTCAGCAGCATCCACTGAAGGTATACGCGTTATAGGAGGTGCTAGTGACTTAGAGGGATTAGATAGAATCCTAAGCAAGGTAGATATCACAGAATCCAGTGTAAGAACTATAGCCGGTCCCAAAATTTGATCCCGAATGGCAGATAAATGGTCAAGTAAACCATATAAAACGAACAAAATAAAAAGTGTATTACGTTGTTCTTGTTCCTTATTAACATCACCAGTGAGGGGCAGAAGTTCGTTAAGATCATGAAGCAGACTCTGAGCTTTCCCCAAATATTTGGTCATAGGATAATTGAAGTCCCGAGGAGCAAAGGTAGTCATCAATTTCTGACACACACTATAGAGTCGATGTGTATCATTGGTGTACAATGCTTTTGCCTGACTCCATATGGCTTCACAGGTATTGGCAAGTCGAAAAATCTGCTTGATCGACGGATGAAGAGTAGCTTTAATGAGACTACACAACTGAGCATCGATCATCTTCCACCGTGTGTGCTCATTAGCCGCCACAGAATCAGCCTTAGTAGTAAGATGGGATGTATAATTCTGCCCATCCAATCATAGTCGCAGATCTGACGACCAAGTATCGTAGTTTGACCCATCCAATTTATCCACACTCAATAGAGCAAGGATATAATTTGAAAAAATAGTAAAGTCTGACTTGTTGCTAGTCGGAGACCCAGAAACAGAAGAGATATGGGAATCCATAAGCAAGATCAGAAAAATAATCAGAAAGACAGATCACACAACTAACCGGTAGAAGAGGGATCTGTGCGTCAACGCAAAATGAGGTCCAAACACCAAAACAAGACCAGAACCAGAACCTACGCAGGGAGACGAGAAGATCGCAACCAGCCGCTGCCGGAGAGGAGCTCTGACATACCAAAATGCGGGTGAAATAAAAAAACAGAATAGAAACTGGAGCTCTGAAATATTTACTTTCCAAACCCTGAAACTCAAAATGCAGAGACTGAAATTGAATATCACAATATACCAGGGCTAAGCAGACCCGGAATGCAGACTAGGAAAACCATCGTAATGCAGACCCGAAAATCGATTTGGATGAAAGAAGAATGCAAAAGAAAGAGGCAAGGACAAATTGGGGATACGGGAATAAAGAAGAAAATTACAATGAGAAAGATAGTTGTACAAAACCACCTCTATATTTTTATTTTTAATCATGTTTGAAAACTCAGATGAGGTGGGTTGTCTCTTGCTTTATGGAGGTTAGTTTAATAAATTCAACACAGATTTCGAGCGTACAATCAATCAAATATAATATTAAGAAAATTAATTTAATTTTTTCAAAAATATTTTGGCCATGTAATGTCAAAAAAAATGTAGAACTTATTTTTGTAATTTTATTTGCTAGTAATATACTGTTGTATAATGATCTCAATTTTCAGCTTCTAATACTGAAACAATAAATTAAGAGATGTGACATATGTCATTTCAATATAGATGAATTTAAAAAATATTAGTTTAATGTCATTGAGAGATATATTTATGGGAATTTTAAGTTGTAATTCAAATTGAAATAGTAATAACATGCATTTTCATTTATTTGTGCTTCATGAACTTGTAAAAATGTGATTGAGTAATTTTTGAGTTTATTTAGAGAATCTTGTTTTTGGTAGGACATGCAACATGCTAATGTACCAACAAGACATTAGCTATGTTTTTGTATATATAAAGAGGGTCAGTTTTATTTTTATTCTTTCCATTTAATATAGATAAATTATTTATATTGAGCCTAAAATGAAATTATTTTAAAACAAAAATCAAGAAATTTTTATAATTATATTTTATTTCAGGTTTATAATAGTCTTTTTTATTATAATTTTTTAATCCAAAACATTATTTTAGGTGTGAATATAGGGTTTGTTTTTCAACCCAAAATTTTGTTTTCTGCGGCAGCAGTTGCAGAAAAAATAAACTCAATCTTTATATGACTTTAATGTTTTTACGATGAATATAAATAAATATATTTTTTGGGTTGAAATGGGATTTATTGAATTTTTTTTCATAACAAAATTGACAAAAACCTACGTAGTATTTTAATAAATATGTGTCTATTGCAAAAAAAAAAGATTAAACAAAAAGATACTTGTGAACTTATGATGCACATTAATTCAAAATATTATGGGTGTGTACAAAGTATATCAAAGTATTTTTTAGAAAATTACATCAAATCATGAGCCTAAAATTTTCTAACATTGTTACTCTAAAAGAGTGGCTTTTGTGTAAATGCATAAATTCACGTATGAGAAGCTATGGGAACGTTTACCAGTTTTCATTCTTAATTAATAGTATTTAAGTCCACAAAGGAAAGATTTTTCATGCTTTTTCACGTGGAAAAAGTGTTTATCCTTTTAAATGATATAACTTGTGTCATTTTACTCTCATAAGGACGTGAGACTCACACATTTATTTATTTATTTTTGTCAAGTCTCTCTCCTCTTTTATCTATCTCTTACTCTTTTTTAAAATGACACAATTTTACATCCTTTAAAATGACACACACTTTTCACATCCATTAACACAAATAAAATGGGCAGATTATATTTATAAACTTTTTTGTTTACAAACTTAACTATATACTAAGGATAGTATGTTGATTTATATATTACCCTTAGTACATAATTAAGTTTATAAGAGTTTGTAAGTAAAATATTTATAAATATAACCTTTTTTAAATAAAATATATTTTTTATTAAGCTTCCTCACTCCACTTTTGAAGGCAGTTATTCAATTCTTGAAGAGTTGGAAAAGAAATTCATCTATATGATAGCCTTTTTAAACAAAACTGATATATATATATATATATATATATATATATATATATATATATATATATATATATATATATATATATATATATATATATATATATATATATATATATTTTTATAGGTAGTACCAATTAATTCTTATAAGCTATCCTTAGTTGTGCTGTCCTATACAGCACAATCTCTGGAATCCCTCTATTTTCGGTGTCATTCGATTCATTCATGTACCCCCGTCGCTGGAAGCCTGCTAGGAGCCGCTCCTTGTCCGTACCCTTGCGCACCGGCGATCACTCCCCGCCCTCGTCAGCGCCCGGGATGTTACATGCCCACCAGCTTCCGCCTGGTTCGTCCTCGAACCACACCGTACTAGATGAGAGGCCCGGCTCTGATACCACTTGTAACGTCTGGCCGCTTCAAGAATCAACGACGATCCCCAAATACTAACACGAGACTTTTCAGTGTGCTTTTTCCTCACTCGCACACTTCCTGGGAAAACTTCCCAGGAGGTCACCCATCCCAGAATTGCTCCAAGTCAAGCACGCTTAACTATGGAGTTCTTCCATTCCGGGCTACCAAAAAGAAGATGCATCTTGTTTTTATAGGTAGTACCAATTAATTCTTATAAGTTATCCTTAGTTGTGCTGTCCTATACAGCATAATCTCTGGAATCCCTCCCTTTCCAGTGTTATTCGATTCATTCATATACCCCCGTCGCTGGAAGCCTGCTAGGAGCCGCTCCTCGTCCGTGCCCTTGCGCACCGGCGATCACTCCCCGCCCTCCTCAGCGCCCGGGATGTTACATTTCTTATTAAAATAAAAAAATTAAATGAAAATATATAAAAATGTTGATAAGCAACCTACTATAAAGCACCAACATTTCAAAAATCCTGACGTGTCGTGTCCGACACTCACCGACCCTCTGACACTTCCCGACACTTCAAAAAAAGTTCAAAGGTTACGTTGTATTGCATTCTGAGTTCCAACTATTAGATTTGTTAGATTACGATTACATTTTTATTGAGTTTAATATAAAGATTTGGTATATATTATGTTTCTTTGCAAAATTGATTGGTATTATGAGTTTAGCTTTATTTTTTTGTTATATTATTGAATACTAAATATAATATATACTACATAAATTAAAATTATTATATAATATCAAAACGTGTCCTAATGTGTCGAAATTTAATATTTTTTAGAATTAACATGTTGGAGTGTCGTGCCGTATCTCGTATCCCGTGTCAGTATCGGTGCAACATAGCGCGCCTATATGCATGCCTCGTATGATTTGCCTTTGTTTTTAAAAAAATTAAATGAAAGTATATAAAATGTTGATAAGCACGCTTATATGCATGCCTCGTATGACTTGCCTTTGTCTGGTTTATTAGTTTAGACTTATTCTAGTTCATTTCAACAAGCAACATATTGTGTTTCATTTCATATCTATAAATATGAGATATAAGATTCACCAAGGTTGCAAAACAAACATGGCTTTCAACAAGGTTCGGGTTATTCTTCTTGTCTTCTTCTGCGGTATTCATCTTGAGCCCAACAACTCACTTTTTTTTTCTTTAGCAAAACTAGGAATGAAATGAAGAAATTAACAATTTTTATAATATGATATTGTTTAATTTTGGTTATGATGGATGGATGCAGGTGCAATTATATTGGGAGGCAATAATATGAAATGTGTGGATGGTGAAATTTGCTGTGAAAATGTAGCCTACATGACTTGTCCATCCACAGGTGATCAGCATCTCCCTCCAGCATGCGACTGCTGCCAGTGGATAGAAGCAGCTGGATGTAACTTTTACGATGAAAACGGAAATACTAATTATGTTTGCCTTGCTCCTTGAACGTGAACAAATTATATTTGTCTCATGTCCTACGAATTTCAATAACTTGTAATAGCAAGATCTCCCTTAAATTAAATAAATTTGCCTTTCTTTGCTTAGTTTTTCTCTTCTTCTTTTTCCTTTTTTCAATTGATTTGTAATAATGTTTTCAAATCGTTTAAAAATCAGGCCAGACTAGCCAATTTAAATAAAAGTTGGTGAACTGTAAAGTCACTTCACTGGTGTATAGGATATTCGATGTTCAGCGAATTGGTTGAACGATCCAAAAATTAAGAAAAATTATTATAAATGAGTTGAAACTTAAACCCTAAAGATCATTTACTATGTCTTCTAATTATAATTATTGTACATATTTTGATAGGCCAATTACAAATTAGACATGATATATGAGGGAAAAAAGATGGTTTTTAATGATAACTAATTATAATACAATCAACATTAAACAATTCTAAATAATATGTTTTTTTTCTTAAAATAAAGATAGTTAATTAAGTCAACCTAAAATAAGATAAAACAATTAAAATGAAATAGTTCTAATAATTAAAGCAGATTTTACTAAAGAAATGTACATGTAATGTTCTGTACAAAGAACCACACGTCCACCAAGAGGTTCGTTCGGATTCAACAATTTGATATGTACATACAATAGCCAAACTAATCTCGTTGAGTATCAAAATAAATAATTCACCAGCAAGAAACTTTACTCGAACAAAATGACAATCTATTTCTATATGCTTGGTTCTTTCATGAAACATTGGATTTGATGAAATATGCAGAGCTGCTTGATTATCACAAATGAGAGTTGCTTGTCCAGTGTCTCCAAACTTAAGCTCTATGAGAAGTTGTTTAAGCCAGATGAGCTCGCAAGTAGTAGTCGCCATGGAGCGGTATTCTGCTTCAGCACTTGATCTGGCAACTACATTTTGTTTCTTACTTTTCTAGGAAATCAAATTAACTTTATCAGCTGGACAATAGCTAGAAGTAGGTCTCCTATCAGCTGGACAACCAGCCCAATCAGCATTGCAGTACCCAATAACTTTATCATTACCTTTATCTTCATATTCAAGGCCTTTTCCTGGAGATGCCTTGATATACTTAAGAATACGAATGACTGCATTCCAATGTTCTTGACATGGAGAATTAAGAAATTGACTGACCACACTAACTGCAAATGAAATATCAGGCCGAGTGACTGTGAGGTAGTTCAATTTTCCAACCAATCTTCTATACTGCTCAGGATCTGGAAAGGGCTCCCCCTGATTTGGTAGAAGCTTGATACTTGGATCCACAAGAGTATCAACAGATTTAGAATTTAACAAAGCAGTCTCTTCAAGAATATCCAGAGCATATTTCCTCTAAGATGTCACAACTCCACCTTTAGATTGGGCCACCTCGATTCCCAAGAAATATCGAAGTTTTTCAAGATTCTTATCTGAAAATGGTGACATAAATGTTGTTTCAACTGAGTGATCCCATGACTATCACTGCCTGTGATGACAATATCATCCACATATACCACCAGGTAAATAGATCCAGAAGCTGAATGACGATAAAAGAGAGAATGATTGGCTTCACTCCGAGTCATGCCAAATTGTTGAACAAAACTGCTAAATTTACCAAACAAAACTATTGGAGATTGCTTGAGTCCATATAGAGATTTGCGAAGACGACAAACAAGACTTGACTCCCCCTGAGCAACAAATCCAGGAGCTTGCTCCATATAAATTTCCTCCTCAAGATCGCCATGAAGAAAAGCATTCTTAATATCAAGTTGGTAGAGAAGCCAATGGCGAATAACAGCCATGGCAATAAAGAGGCGAATAGTAGACATTTTCGCCATAGGAGAAAAAGTATCAACAAAGTCCAATCCAAACACTTGAGTGAAACCCTTTGCCACCAAGCGAGCTTTAAGACGATCCACTTGACCATCAGGTCCAACCTTAACAGCATAAATCCATCTACAACCAACCACAGATTTTCCAGATGGAAAAGGAACCAGATTCCATGTACCATTATGATGAAGGGCACTCATTTCATCAATCATAGCTTATCTCCATCCCAAATGTGAAAGTGTGTCACCTGTAGTCTTAGGAATAGACACAGAAGACAAAGAGGAAAGACATGCATAATATGATGGAGAAAGACGATGGTAACTAATATTAACTGTATACCTAGCTGGAGGGCGAGAATCACGAGTACCCTTACGAAGAGCAATGTGAAGGTCACTATCTGAAGGCGGGACCGAAGCTGAGGGAAGAGATGCAGTCGAATGTGAGCCCACAGAAACATCTGACGAACTATGTTGGATCGCATCAGGAGAAGAGGTGATAGAAGGAGAGTCAGAAACATGGACTGGTAAAGGCGGAAGGTATTCAAAAGAGTCAACTGGGAGAGATGACTGCACAGAATTAGTTTCCACAAGAGTAGAATATCCAAAAGAGGGACTGATTCAAAAAAGGAAATATCTGCCGAGATAATGTATCGACGTAAAGTTGGAGAGTAGCAACAGTAACCCTTTTAAAACTGAAGATAACCCAGAAAAACACATTTATGAGACTTGGGAGCTAATTTATCCAAATCTGGACCAAGATGATGAACAAAACACGTAGAACCAAACACATATGGGGTCAAGGGATATAAAACTTGATGGGGAAATAAAATATTGTGAGGTACCTGATGATTAAGAACAGATTATGGCATGCGATTAATAATACAACATGCAGTAAGTATAGCATCACCCAGAATGTGTATGGAACATTGCCGTCAATTAACAAAGCACGAATGGTTTCAACAAGATGACGGTTCTTGCGCTCGGCTACACCATTTTTTTGGGGTGTATGAGGGCAAGATGTTTGATGAAGAATGCTATGAGATGAAAAGAATTGTTGAAATTGATGAGATAAATACTCACATTCATTATCTCTACGAAAAGTACGAATAGGAATACTAAATTGAGTTTTTGTTTCATTGTAGAATAACTGAAAAATTGAAAATAACTCAGACCGATTTTTCATTAAAAATAACCAAGTACATATGGAATAATCATCAATAAAAGTAACAAAATACTTAAATCCTAAAGTAGAAGAATGACGACTTGGTCCCCAAATATCAGAGTGGACCACAGAAAAAGGAGAGACAGCTTGACGACTAAGACGACTTGGGAACGTACTACTAGTATGTTTCCCAAACCGACAGGACTCACAATTTAGATTAGAAAGAGATGATAAATATGAAAACATCTTCTGAAGCTTTGCAAGACTAGGATGACCCAGACGAGCATGTATAGTGTAACACCCCGTATATATCCGGTAATGTTATCATACTATCGTATTAAGCTGCGCTTAATTAAAAATGCGGAATATCTTTTTCTTTTTAATTATGATGTCATTATCATTACCAACTTGCTTATTAAACAGTTAATAAAAACACTGCCCGTATGTAATTGCAAATAAACAGCTAACTGGAATACTTCATTAATTAAATAACATGAGTATTTGTCTCTAGCTATGGAACTACAACACGTAGACCAGACCAACTAACATATTATACAACTCAACATTTCATATGTTCAAAAGCATGTAACACAGCATGCATATACCATATCCCCATGGAACATGGTGGAACCACAATATGGCTAAACCGAGGACACGAAAGCTTACCTTGCATGCTAACACCCAAAGCCAAGAGTCCACAGCTTAAAGTCCAAACACAGCAGAATCACAATCTATTATGGACCAACACTATATCACTAATTATGCATCTCAAGCATACAACTTAAAGACAACGCCTTTCCTTTACGTTTTACATCTTAAGGCTCCATACAAAGCCATAAGCCCTTAATCACTTGATTCCGACTTAATTCATTAATTACAGAAGTCCAACTTCCTTAATCTAGGGTCCACAAACCCCCAATAGCCTACTGTTTGAACAGTAAAGCTACTGTTCTTCGAAATCCCAGAATATCCGGATATTCTTCGGGGGCATATCCGGATATTCAATATCCGGATATCTCACTGACCATATCCGGATATCCAGATCCCCATATTCGGATATCTAATATCCGGATACCATATCCGGATATCCCTTATCCAAATACAATATACGGATATCTAATATCCGGATATCTGTTCGACAAATATCCGGATATTTCACGACAGAATGCAGTTTCTGCATTTCGTGAAGATATCCTTCCAAGGTTCCATTTTTAACACTTCAAAACGTTAAAGCATGCATTTTTATACCCACTTAGGTTAACATTCCAGTTGGTTACTTACTTAACCCAATTACATGCAAAGACTTCATATTTAAGCAACAAAAACTCATGATCAAGGTTGGTACAACTTACCAAAGCTCAAAACAGAGAAGGGAAGTGCTCTTGGAGCTCATAACCAGTTCCTAAACTCAGACTTGAAAGAGAGTACGAAAATGCACCACAAAGGTGGGTTCTTTCTACACAAAAGTCACCACTTGGACCTCAAAATGCCAAGATCATGACTCACCACACTCAACCCTCCAAACCAGCCCTCAAAACTCAACCCACAATGGCTGAGTGTGCAGAAAATGCAGCCTCACACTCCCACAACCCACCCAACCAAGTGTTTAGAAGAGGAAATGTGAAGAAAATGGCTTCAACCTCAAGAAAAGAGAAGAGAAACCAATGGAGCAGTGTTTTGGAATTCTGCTCAGCCTCCTTCACGCACATAAATGGGTTTGCCTAGGGTTTTGTGCCTTAGTATGCTTATTTATAGGCACAAGGCCACTTAACGCGCAGTTTTAGCCATAATAGCAACGCAAAAGATCTAGATGCCAAACTTTGGAATCTAGACCTACTCAATTTTCTAAGAATTATCATATTTTTATTTTATTTTTCGGAGCACCTTTCCGGTACTCGCTTTTCCATAGCCAGTATCAGTTCTGGCATCAGATCTCATTATTTTGACTTGAAACTCGTTTTACAAGTCCTACATATTAAACTAGTAATTATCATCCACTTATTATAATTTTCCGGGATACTTTTTCGGTACGCATTTATACCGACTAGCAGAACCGGTATCTGCACTTTTCTCCCAAAAAGCGACTTCCAGCATTCTTACCCACTAATTATAATTATTAAAGCCTCATAATAATTATTAGGGTCAACTATGGAATTATTTCCTAATTATCACAATTAATTCATTAATTACCTTAATTAGTGGTGCGGGTTCTTACATTTATGGTATCAGAGCAATGGTTAGAGGGAAAAAGCCTGTAAGTATTGCAATTGCTAGGTTGTTTGGTTGTGTCTGTTTTATGTGTTTACTCCGTCAAATGTTATTATGATAATGCATATGTGATCACATTACGTGGGCCTGATCAACTCATTAATTGTGTAACTTGTGCATTGAGAGGTATATTTATGGGAATTTTAAGTTGTAATTTAAATTGAAATAGTAATAGCTTGCATTTTCATTTATTTGTGCTTCATGAACTTGTAAAATGTGATCGAGTAATTTTTGAGCTTATTTAGAGAACCTTATTTTTGGTAGGACATGCAACATGCTAATGTACCAACAAGACATTAGCTATGATTTTGTATATATAAAGAGGGTCAGTTTTATTTTTATTC